>BDMV01000009.1:21261635-21362618 GCA_008326285.1 Oryza officinalis
TTCGGTTTCCTCTTTCCTTTCCGAGTCGATTACCAAAATCCGTCGTCAACACATGCCCCCCAATTCCGCTTCATTATATAATGTGGCGGAATTAGCTCCAGGGAACTCATCGACTTTTTGCTAGGTCTAACCTGAAAACCGCACAGATCCAGATTCGAACCCTTTCGCCGCCGATTCAACAAACTCTTCGTGTTCTTCAACTCCGGCGACCCCTCGGCGTCTCGTCAACATCGACCCCCTTCACAGCGACCCCAACAACAACGATGGCCTCCGCCCCGTTCTACGCCTCCGAGATCCCTGCGGTAAGTCAATTCCTTCAAAGTCCGCATTATTACCTTTTCCGCCGATTTCCCCAAGTTAGGTTTTTACTTTCTGTCCTCCTCAGGCCTTATATTTTCATCGTTGTTCTCATGATTTAGGTCTTCAAAAACCAAATCTTGATTCCCACCGACGATAAATCCCATCGCTTTCTCCTGGGCCCCATGGGCGACTGCGACCCAACCTGGCTAATCAACGCCGAGACTGACAGAATCCCCTTCAGACAAGCCAAGCCCACTGTTTCGGCGTGGAAGCACACCTTCAGGTCATGGCCATCAAAGCTAAACGGATACAGGACTTGGCACAAAAGGATTGCTGCCGTCAAACAAGTCCACTGAGACGAGATTGGAATCGGCCAATGCATAACTCTGTCCCTGGCCGATACCAAGAAGAACGAGCCACTAATGTTAGCTGCCAGCTACTTCTGGTCAAGTACCTTGAACGCCTTTATGTTCAAGCAAGGTCCGATGACCCCAACCCTCATATATGTCAAGGTACTCACAGGACTAGACATCGACTCTGAGGTTAATCCCTTCAGCCTCCTAATAAATAGTAGCCACAAACTGAAGACCAAGAAGATTGGAGGCTGGTCTGGGTACATTTCTGAACATATGGAACGAGGATCAGTCTCAGAGCGAGAACATGTAGCTTTCCTAACATTGTGGTTGGAAAGGTTTGTCTTCTGCGGATCAACCTGCGGTCCTACCACAAATTGTCAACATCTAGCTCAGGCTTTGGTCAGCAAGAAGCAAATCCCTCTTGGCCGATACCTTTTAGGAGCTGTATATCGGCTACTCCATGTTTCCACACAAGACTTGATGCTAAAACAGACTGTGGCTCATGGAGGACCATGGTGGTTTATTCAACTCTGGCTAACCATATACACCAACACCATGGTTGATCGGCCACCTCTATCAGATTCTCGCTTCCCATCGAAATATGCCGATCATGAAGACCCCAGGACCAGAAGATGCATGTCCTACGGGGAAGCAGCCTCCATCTACCCCGGCGCAGATCAATCGGCCGATGACATGGCTACATGGTTCATCCGTTTCTTCACCGGCCCTCCATCAGCCAAGATGGATATGTTTATCTATACATCGGACCGAGACTTCGAGCTTCCAGATGATCTGCAACTGAGCTTAATAAATGATGACATGGAATCAAGGGAATTATCATGATCGGCCTCACTCCATGCCTGCTCCCAGTAGGCGTCTTTCAGGGAAGGAGCACCAGCTTGTCTTATGAGTTTTACACCCCAATGACAGCTGCTAGACAATGCGGGCTCGGACAACTTCCCATTAGCTTGCATCTTCATAAGCTCCTAGAGAGCAGAGGCACAGTCCCATCGGCCCTGGTTATGAACAAAGCAATGGAAATCGAGCTCCCCAATCTTGGTGACTGCGATCGGCTGCATCTGAATGCCTTCGTGCACATTAGCTTCCAAACTTGGTGGCAAGAGTGGGCCGCTCACATCTTTCATCAATCGGCCAGGTTCTATGTGACAGAACTTATCCAAGGCATCAGCCCTCAAGTCCCAGATGAGCCGATTCCATCTGTGAGCAACAGTGGACGGAAGATCTTCTACGCTCAAGCCATAGCTCCATCGGGGTCAACCATCCTGGAATCCATCATCGGCCTCACTGCCCCAAAAGTGGCGTCGCTTCTCCAAGGTCCGATGCCTAAAGAAAACCCCAAGAGAAAAGCGCCGGCCAAAGGCAAATCGCAGAAAGCCAGCAAGAAGGCTAAAACCGATGACCAGGCCGATGCCGAAGAGCTAGACCCCTCCTTGGAAGAATTCCTCGAAGAACAAGTGATGGAGGAGGAAGTCGATGCAGCAGCGGCCGATGCACACGAAGAAGAAAACCCGTCGGTCGAAACCACCCAAGAGCCATCGGCCGGAGCTGCGGAGATCCCACCGGCCGATGACCAAGATGATGCCCCGCAACCAAAAAGGACCAGACACGCAGTTCGCAAGGTCAATATAATCTCTTCTTTGTGTTTACATAATCTCCTTGTACTGTCACACTTTAACTTCATATCCTTTTCAGGCTGCGGTGTCGTCTGTGTTAAAGGAGAGAACTCAATCGGCCCCTTTGCCAAGAACCAAGAAAACAACTTTGCAACGGCGCGAACGAGCCAAGGCACGATTGAGAACCCCTTCTCCTTCTCCACCACCCTCTCCGACTGTCTCGGTAAGAGTTGATTTTTTGCATTATTTTTCTAATCACATAACCCTATTCACCAATTTCCTGCTTTTTCAGCCTAGGGCTCCATCACCTTCACCACATCGGCCAACCCCCTCGCCTACTATGTCGACACAGCAAAGGGAGGCCGATGCAAGCACCACCGATGCTCCAACACAGGTAACCACGATTACCCTGATCCCCTTTCTGCCGATTCCTGATTAACAAGGCTAACCTCGACCCATGTTGATATTTGCAGAACCTAGCCGATATGTTCTCCTTTGATATCGGCCAGTTTCTTGATGATGAGGACAAGGAGCTACCCAGCACAGCCAGGGCACCAATCTCTGATGATCTGAAGAACCGGCTGACCGATATCGCCAATCGGCTGGAGTCCTCGCTGGAGTACTTGGTGGAAGATTGCACCTCCATCAGGGTCAGGGTACAAGAAATTCAAGACGAACTGCCTGAAGACCTAATGGAGGTCCTAACACCGGCCATCTTCTTGGAGCAATACCGATTCAAGCTCAACAAAGCCAAAGAAAGACTCGCAGAGCGACGAGAGCGTGACCAACTGGAATCGGCTTTATCCGCCAGCAAGGCCCAAGTTAACGCTGACAAAACCAAGCTGGACGAGTTAGCGGTAGAGCCGATTGTCTTGAAGCACAAACTTGAAGAGCTCCGTCGCCTCGAGGCAGAGCTGGTATCGAAGCTGGAATCGACACGTCGAGAAATCCAAGAAGCCGAAGCCGGAATAGCTGCATCCCCTAAAGCCATAGAAGATCAGACGGCAAAGCTCAAGGCATCGGCCAAGTACCTCGCGACCCTAAGCAAATCACTGAAACCGATCCCAGGGACGATGGCCGATGACGCCCAGGCTATTGAAGACGTCGAGCAGATTCGCCGTAAAGCCATTGCTGCTATTGCGGACTTCATAGGGTGATGTAGCATATGTTATTTTTATAATATATAAACATACACCTTATCGGCCATGCAGCCGAATTTGTTTTGAAAATTCTTTTGAAAATTCCAGCCTAATTTATTGCTTCTGAAATCCTCTCACACCTTATCGGCCGTGCAGCCGAATTTGTTTTGAAAATTCCAGACACATATATCTTTAATATGAACAATCTCATTATAAACAATCTCATCGGCCAGAGAGCCGAAGTTAATCGCCAAACTGAAAAATCCTTGAAAATTCTCATTATAAACAATCTCATCGGCCAGAGAGCCGAAGTCAATCGCCAAACTGAAAAATCCTTGAAAATTCCTGTATATATATATGCCCCCCAAATTTTGGAAGATGAGGGCTCATATTCTGAAATTTTGAACTAAGGGCGATAGTATTTACCGGCCATCTAAAGACGATGCTTGACTACATCGGCTGTAATCATAAATCGGCTAGAGGGCCGATCATGAGTCAATCCAGATACTGGGATAATATTGTTTCAAGTATTTGCCATTGAGAGCTCGTCCATAAATCTCGCCATCTAATCCCTTGAGCAGATAGGCATTGTGAGGAACACATCGATGAATTCGAAAGGGGCCTTCCCAATTAGGTGACCATTTGCCGAATTTATTATCTCTGGAGCCAATCGGCATTATTAATTTCCATACAAGGTCTCCTTCCTCAAACGATTTGGCAACGACCTTTTTATTATAATGACGGGCTACTCTATCTTTATCACGCTTGATTTTCTCTAAGGCCCGTAATCGAACATGTGCCAAATCATCCAATTCATCAACCATAAGATTATGGTACTCATCGGCTGTCAAGTCGTCTTGCAAAGCAATCCTTCTTGAGCCGATGGCGGTTTCCCACGGCAGTACGGCTTCATGCCCGTAGACCAGCTGATAGGGAGGCACTTGGATTGCACCATGGCAAGCCATCCGATACTCCCAAAGAGCATCGGCCAGCGTTGTATACCATTGCCTCGGCTGTTCGTCAATTTTTCTCTTGATTAATTTGATCAAAGACTTGTTGGAAGCCTCTGCCTGCCCATTAGCCTGCGCGTAGTAAGGAGAAGAATTGAGTAATCTGATGCCCATGCTGTCAGCAAATTGGACGAACTCGTCGGACACGAAGATTGATCCCTGATCTGTAGTAATTGTCTGAGGTAACCCAAACTGGTATATGATATGCTCCTTGATGAACTGAATAGCGTCTTTGGAATCAACCTTCTTGAGAGGAACGGCCTCAACCCACTTTGTGAAGTAATCTGTAGCCACTAATATATACTTGTGCCCCTTACTTGATGGTGGGTTAATCTGGCCGATCATATCTATTCCCCATCCTCGAAACGGCCACGGCTTTATGATTGGATGCATAACCGATGCCGGCGCTCTCTGAATTGCTCCAAATTTCTGACAATCCTGACATCCTTTATAATACTTGAAGCAATCTTCTAGCATGGTTGGCCAAAAATATCCGACGCGCTTCATCAGCCATTTCATTTTATGGGCCGATTGATGGGTGCCACAAATCCCTTCATGTACTTCGCTCATAACGGTTTTAGCTTCCTCAGGACCTAGGCATTTGAGCAGGACACCATCAACCGTCCGATAAAATAGGTTATCGTCCAATAAGACATAGTGTAAAACTTTATATTTCATTTTGCGTGACGCCGACTGGGAAGGATTTCTCAAGTACTCAATGATATCAAACCTCCAGTCATCGGCGTGCACGAGAGCAATCTGAATTGGAACATCTTTAGCCATCGGCCTGTATCCCGATGCCCCCTGAGCTAAATCATTGGCTTCGAAATTCTGCTTCCTGGGTATATGCCTCATCATTACGATCTGGAAACCGTGTAATAACTCTTTGCACTCCTCATTATAGACTTTGAGGATATCGTCTCTGCACTCATACTCCCCAGAAAGTTGACTAATTACTAGCTGTGAATCACCAATGATTTCCACGGCATCGGCCTCGACTTCTTGTAATAACTGCAAGCCTTTAAGCACCGCTTCATATTCTGCTTGATTGTTGGTATAGTAAGGCTTGATGGTGAAGGCGAACTCAAAACTTGCCCCCCGAGGGGATACGATGACTAGGCCGATACCGCAACCGTGTCTGCAGACGGATCCATCGAAATATAACGTCCACGGTACAATGTCTGCATATGCAACTGAGTCATCTCTATGTTGAACGATGAAATCGGCCAGGGCTTGTCCTTTAATCGCTTTGGCCGATTCATATCGAAGATCAAACTCTGTTAAAGCAAAGATCCACTTCCCAACTCGTCCTTTCAACACAGGGGCCGATAACATGTATTTCAACACATCGGCCTTGCTCACTACGACGCACTCGTTGGAAAGCAGGTAATGCCTCAATTTAGTACATGAAAAATATAAACAAAGGCATAATTTCTCCACCGGCGTGTACCTTGTCTCAGCGTCTAACATTCTCCTGCTGAGATAAAAAATAGCTCTTTCCTTGCCGTTAACATCTTGAACCAAGACTGAGCCGATGGATTTCTCATCGGCTGACAAGTACAATTTGAATGGGACTCCTTTCTGTGGAGGAATTAAGACCGGCGGAGAAGTTAAATATTCTTTGATATCGTCTAGCGCTTTCTGTTGCTTGTCACCCCATATGAATTCTTCGTCGTCCTTTATTTTCAACAGTGGAGTGAATGGCTCTATACGGCCCGACAAATTTGATATAAAACGCCGGACGAAGTTGATCTTGCCAAGCAGAGACTGTAACTTGGTCTTGTTTTCTGGAGGCTTGATTTTCTTGATGGCATCGATGTTCTTCTGTGTGATTTCAATCCCCCTTTCATGGACCAAGAAACCCAAAAACTGACCGGCCGATACGCCAAAGGCACATTTGTTAGGGTTCAACTTCAAACCATATTTCCTTGCCCTTTCTAGTACCTTGCGTAAGTCGGCCAAGTGCATATCATGTTCTCTTGACTTTACGACGACATCGTCTATATAAACTTCAATCAGAGAGCCAATAAGATCATGAAAAATGTAATTCATAGCCCTCTGATACGTAGCTCCAGCATTCTTCAAACCAAATGTCATGACGACCCATTCATATAGGCCGATTGCCCCTGGGCACCTGAAGGCTGTCTTATGAATGTCCTCTTTAGCCATAAAGATCTGGTTGTAACCCGCGTTTCCGTCCATGAAACTAATGATCTTATGCCCAGAAGCAGCGTCGACTAGCAAATCGGCCAACGGCATAGGGTACTCGTCTTTGGGCGTCGCCTTATTTAGATCTCTGAAATCGACGCATACCCTTAGCTTGCCGTTCTTTTTCAATACCGGAACTATGTTGGAGACCCACTCCGCGTATCGGCAGGGCCTGATAAAGTTGGCGTCGTAAAGTCTTGTGATCTCTGCTTTTATGGCTTCGTGCATATCGGCCTTAAACCTCCGAGGAGCTTGCTTAAAAGGCCGATAGCCTTGTTTGATTGGTAGCCGATGTTCTACAATCGATCGGCTTAATCCTGGCATCTCATGGTATTCCCATGCAAAACAATCTCTGAATTCTTTCAAAAGATCTATCAAATTATTCTTGTATTCCTTTGGCAAATTAGCGCTTACATACGTCGGCCTAGGCCTATCACCTATTCCTATATCAATTTCTTCCAATTCATCGGCCGACGTAAAACCTTGTCCCAACTTGCCGTCTAACTCATCCACCGCGTCATCTGTGTAGGGGTCATTGTCAACGGCGGATGGTGCATCTTCGCTAAAGTAACCGCTTGTCTTGGTCTTCAATTGTCTCGATGTCGCAGTCGGTTACCTTGAGGAAATCGGCGTCCCAGACTCGCCCGGACAAGCAGTCGATTCCCTCCATCTCCCAAACTGCGAGATCGGCATTGGCGACATGTACTGACCGATCGGCCTGCACGATCTCGACTTGGTCCCCTTGCCATTGCATGAGGCATTGGTGCATTGTTGAAGGGACACAGCAATTTGCATGGATCCAATCTCGTCCCAACAACAAGCTGTAGGAACCCTTTCCATCGAAGACGAAGAAGGTGGTGGGAATTGTTTTGCTGCCCACGGTGAGTTCCACGTTCAGGACCCCCTTCGCCTCGGATGCGTTGCCACCGAAGTCCTTTAATACCATATTTGTCTTGATAAGATCTTCAGGTACTTTTCCAAGCTTCCTGAAGGTTGGGTATGGCATTAAATTGACCGCTGCGCCACCATCGACCAGCATCTTCGTCATCGGCCGCCCGTTGATGAATCCTTTGATGTACAACGGCCGTAAATGTCTGTAGCTGGCGTCAACTGGCTTGTCGAAGATGGCTTGGTCTGGTGACAACCGTAGCCTGGCTGAACCTTGTTCATCATCGGCCATCGCTTCATCGGCCGCCTGCACACTGTATTCTGCTGGCAATATAAACACCATGTTAACAGGCGCCGATGCCATTTTTTTACCTTTTGAAGCTGAGTAGCTCTGAGCTGTATTGGAGGTGCCCTCATCGGCCTTGGCCACCGTGGATTTTATCCTCCACTCTTTTTTGGTCTTGGTTGGCCGATGGGGTATTTCAGCTTGTTGCTCTTGGATTTGCTCTTTCCTCCTTAACCTCTGAACCCGCCGCTTCTGTGTCTTGGTGAATACATCGCTTGGGCACCATTGGGGGTTCTGGACTTGCTCCTCATCTTCATCGTGTTGATCTCGGTGCATCGGCCCTAGCCTTTCATGCACAGATTTCCGTTGCTTGGCCGGCCGATGCGTTTGTCTGCTTGAGCTGCCCTGATAAGAATCTTCTGCACCACTGCATGCAGGGCACTCCTGGATAGATGGCAACCTCATCCCTTCATTCCAGCAGAAGCGAAAAAACTCGCACTCCCAGTGTGGGTCGTAGGAGTTGTCTTGATCGGCTTGGTCTTGAGCTTGTTCCTCCCGCCTCCGCTGATATTTTCTGATCAGGCCCTCAGAGGTCTGATGAGGCCGCTTGCCAGTCCGATGGCCACCGCCATCGGCCCTGTCCGCCCGCACCATGTTGACTGGGAACGGGTGGCCTTCAATCTTCATCGGCCGCTTGGCATCATCGATTTTAATTCTGCCCTGCTCGATGGCCGATTGAATTTGTTGCCGGAAGATCTTGCATTCATTTGTATGGTGTGAATAGGAATTGTGCCACTTGCAATATCTCCTTTTCTTGATGTCTTCGGCCGATGGCAATACGTGACCTACTGGCAGTTGGATCTGCTTTTCTTGCAACAGCAGGTCAAATATCTTATCGGCCTTGTTGATGTCGAAATCATATTTATCTTCTTTATCTCCTTTCTTGGCCCACTGGCAAGTTGTTGATTTCCTCATCCGGGCCCACTCGGCTAGGTCGACATCACCGTCTTCATCGTCGTCATCGTCGGAGGCGTACTGATAAACAGTGTTAATCTTTTTCGCGAACTTCTTTGCCTCCTGGAATCGCTGCTCGTGGGCCGATACTCGTTGTGCCAGCTGAGCGAGGCTGTCAAATTCCTGCGAGGAGAACCTCTCGCGTATCGGCCCTAGCAATCCCTGAAATGCCAAATCGGCCAACTGGGAATCGGTCAGACTGAGGCTATAACATCTGTTGCGTATGTCTCTGAACCTTTGTATGTACTCAGGGACCGATTCATCCACTCGTTGCCTGATGGCAGTCAGATCTGACAGTTTCATCTCTTGTACGCCATTGTAGAAATATCTATGAAACTGTTTCTCCAGATCTATCCATCCTCTGATGGAATTGCAGGGCAAGGAAGAGAACCATGTGAATGCAGACCCTGATAAGGACAGAGGGAAAAACCTCACCCTCAACGCCTCGATAGCCGATGCCTCCCCGCACTGTGCTAAGAATCGGCTGACATGCTCATATGTCGAGACGTTGTCCTGTCCCGAAAACTTGGAGAAATCCGGGATCTTGTATCGGCCCGGCAATGGTACCCTGTCAAATTCCTCGGGATACGGGTGCCGATACACTGTAGAGTTCTCTTTGGGCTTCAAGCCGAATTGATCTCGCATCACTTCGGCTATCATGTCAGCCCAGTATCCTGCGGGCCGATGCGGGAGGTCCTGCTGGTAGGATTGTTGGAGGCCCTCTGCTTGATAGTGCCTGGGGGAGTACGGTTGATAGTGGTGATCCAGGTTCTGCGCGCCGTACTGCCCTGCGGTGTACTGCTGATAGCCTTGCGGCACGTTGTATGCAGCTTGAAGTGGAGGACTATTGAACGCCGGGGCTTGCGGTTGTCCGGCCGATGGCTGGTGGACGGGAACTTGCTGCATCGGCTCAACCACCGGTTGCTTCCCCTTGGTCCATTGAGCGTACTGTTCCTCGGTGATGTGCTGAGGGCTTCCTCCCGCCTGCTTGGTGAGGACCAGCGGCAGGGTTGTTGTTGGTTGCGCCGATGGAGGTGGCATCGGCGCTGTCGGCTGAGCCGTGCTCAGGTCGTTCCTCAAGGTCCGATAGGCAGGGAACTTATTTTCTGGCAGGTAAATCGGGCCTTGAGGCTTGTACTGATGGATTGAACCATCTAGGATCGACTTGACCGTATTGGTCAACGTGTTCACCAGGATCCCCGACTGGTTGACTAGCGCAGAGTGAACTGCGGAGTCGATTCGGTCTTGCAACGTCGGTGCTGCGGCGTCTTCAGTTTTTACAGCGTGATCGTGCGCCGCCGCCGACGTTGCAGCTTCATCTCCAGAACTCGGCATGACCACCTTGGACTTTTGAATCAAGGTGCCCTGCCGAGTCCTAGAATATGTTTGCATGTACATATTCTAGAACTGCGCGACCAGACTCTCCATCTCAGCTTTTTGTTCTGCGTTGAGCTGGTCGGCGGTCACAGGAATGACGTTCTCCTCGACGATCTCGGCCTGCTTCGACATCTCGAGGTGTTCTTGTTGCTGGTGAGAAGCTTGCGTTCTTGATGTCCCACCGGGCGTGCCAAAAGCGTGTTGGCGCAGAATTTCGACCCGTCCAGCAACCAAACGGGTTCCGCGTTACCACGGCGGCCTGGGAGATCTGCTTAACTCCAGTGCAGGTCCAAATGGCTTGCCTAGTCGTAAGTAGAGCGTGCCAGTTGATTTGATCTGCAATCAACAAGATTAAACAAATAAAACATGTGAGAACCAATGGCCGATCGGCCGATAGGCCGATGTCGCATCGTGAGAGCCTGGCCGATAGGGCAAACCTATATCGGCTTACTTGAGGCAATAATAAACAGAACTAACAAAGTAGATTCAATCTCATCGGCCCAGGCTATCATGTTTATAGCAAGTTACTGGAATCGGCCGATGAGGGTAGCATGAATATAAACGCACCAGCTAATACCCCAGTGCAAACCTATATAAGCCAATCAGCCAATATAAATATACCAACCACAGAGAGATCCTGAGAATATCTCGTAATCAATGTACTTATATTTACCAATTCGCATGCATAAGTGGCAAATACATGCAAGAACGTAAAATAATCACATGTATTAGGTAAGACCGGCTAAAACCCCGGTACTATCCTTAATTACAATCGAAAACAGGCTTTGTGTTAGATCTCAAAACAGGACTAAGGTCGATAGCAACTCAAAGTGTGAATTGAGACTTAACGCAGAGAAAATCAAGTCGTCGATTGCTTTTGGGGATGACAGATGCATTGAATAATCCAGCCAAGCATGCAAATTAAACCACTGTCGGCGGTAAACCCTAAAGCAAGCAAACCGCTGGCAAGGCTTCATCAAGATACCTGTCAAAACTATCCAAGACATGATAATCGACGATCACATCATCGAGGCTTGACGTGTCTAAAACGACACGCTAGCCCTGACGATGCAGATCGTCAAGGACAAGTTCTTACCTCTGCTCCGAGGAAGCAAGAACTCGTCGAAGAAGACCTCTTGCGAGGGTTGGCGATGCGCCGAAAGTAGATTGAACTGGTTTTTGTTTGATTGATTCGAGAGAGCTTACATGTACAAACTATCGGGATATTTATACCCGAGGTTACAACAGAACCCTTGTAGGGCACGATCTTATCTACAACTAACAAACAAGTCTTTGCGGCAGACTCTAGCCACAAATTAGATCTAAACTACCTAATTTACAAGATACAATTGCCCAAAACCGAGCTTTATCTCTATTTGGCAACTTCCTTGAAGCTTACTTCGAGCCCAGACCAAGCCCACGTCAACACTGTCAACTCACAACCCGTATCGGCCCATGACCAAACCAAATCCGTATTGGCCGATATGCCCTTTATAGCAACACTCCACAAGTCCGATACGGTTACCGGGTCCGATACGAAGCCTGGTCCGATTTCAACTCAATCCTTCCTCTCTGCTTCGGTTTCCTCTTTCCTTTCCAAGTCGATTACCAAAATCCGTCGTCAACACTGAGTAAAAATAACTTAACGTACATCATATCCGACCAAACACATAAAAGGCCAAACAAACTACCTTGGATTATTCGCCTCCATAGCTTAATAGTGATCGATCTAAATAATATAAAATAATATAGCAGAAGAAATTTCTAATAAAATGTTTAATTTAATTAGCTAACTAACACTATACTCCCTCCGACACACCCGTACTAGTAGAAGTTGGAGGTTTGATGCCATACCTTCACGTGTTGACAGCAGCTAGCTACTGCTTCCTTGATCGATCGATCGCTCGTGGCTGCCTCGCCGATAGATTTGGCTCCGCCTAGGCTGGCCTGTGCTTATTTATTGGAACTCCTCGTCGTCGCGGGCTGAACGAGCTGATTACCAAGCAGATGGGAATTGGATATGGAATAGGACAGCTAGTTGGTGTACACGTTTACGTTTTGTAGTGCAGTGCGTGTGAAATTCGGACTCGACAATATCACTACTACAAAAACGATTTTCCTGGACGAGGCCTCCGATAGATTCCAGACGGGCCATAAGTGGCCGCGCCTGGAAAAACCGATGCGGCATTATCCCGTGCGGTCCACTTAAGCGACCGCACGGGAAAATCCATATTTCCGTGCGGTCCCTTAAGTGGACCGCACGGGATAATACCGCACTATTCCATGCGGCCCACTTAAGGGACCGCACGGAAATATGAATTTTCCCGTGCGGTCCACTTAAGGCGCCCGCACGGAAAGGGCCCGCTACTGTTGGACAATGTGACATTTTCAGTATTTTTCCTACTTATTTTCTTTCTCCTCTTCTTTATAATGCTATAATTATATTGTGGGCTAGATAAAATAAAGTGGATTTTTGTGGAGACATATAAAAACACCTAGTTTCCATTTTCCTTGGTTTCACACAAAAATTCCTTATATTTTATTCTCAGCAAAATAAAGAATATCGGCCTGTCCGAAATTAGATTGAATTTTTAGGGGGTCAAAACTAATAAAATAAATTATGGAAAAATTATATTAATTCATTATAAATAAGATAGTATTTTAATAAATTATTTTCCTTATACAATTTCATATAATTTAATGCATTTTTGGATGAGGTACGAGTTTTGCCGATTAGGGTTTTGACCAATTTAATTGGGGATTTAGATGTAAAGATAAAATCATGCCAAAATTCAAGTGAGTCTAACTTATTGAGTAGCATCCACATGAATTTTTCCATGATTTTATCTTACACCAATTAGTTTTAACAATTCACTAAAGCTTATCTTTGAGTCTGTCGTCAAACAGTCATAACTCGAGTGTCCTTCGATAAAAGAACCATATCTTTTTCATACGGATTCGAAATCAGACATATAATATATCCACGGACATCTACAGAAAAAGTTACATCCGTTGCTCCCTAGCTTTGCCGGGTTCGGGTGTGCCGGCGCATCCGCCTCCATCGACGGCCGTCTCCACCGACTGCCACCTCCACCACCACCGCCTCCTCCACGGCCGCCGCCGCCGCCTCCACCTACTGCCACCTACCGCCACCGACGACGACGACAATATATTTGTAAATTTAATTGTACAAAAAAATTAGTTGGGAAGTATATATGTGAAATTAATTTTGTGTTATTTGTGATGTGAAATTAATTTTGTGTTATTTGGGAAGTATATACGACGGCCGGATCCACGCCGCCGCCGGGATAGCTATGGTTTTTATTTTTTTTGAATTTTTTTTTCCGTGCGGTCGACTTAACGCGACCGCACGGGTAAATCGATTATCCCGTGCGGTCGGCTTAAGCGGCCCGCACGGGATAATGGATCTTTCCGTGCGGGCCGCTTAAGCCAACCGCACGGGATAATCGATTTACCCGTGCGGTTGGGCCGCCCGCACGCGAAAATGGTCTTTTTCCAGACCTTCTCGCGCGTGCGGGCAGGCCTTCCGCACGGAAAGATGCCTTTCGGCCCGCACGAAATAACCGTTTCTGTAGTAGTGTATGTAGTCGCTCGCTCAGTTAGGAGTTGAAAACCACCGTATCTTAATCTTAACTACTTAAAAACTTTGTATCTTTCTGATCATCACACGCGATTTTGATCCGTTGTCCGACTTCACACACGATCAAAACGAAGCAGTGACGACGTCCACACGCCCGGCTACGTCCGTTCCTCTTCTTCTTCCTCGGTTCAGGCCGAGCTGACAAAGAAAGAGGGGGCGCAAGACATCGGTGTTCGGTGGCATAATGGCGACGACGGAGGCGCCTCGACACGTTCCCGAACACGGCACGATGGAGGAAGTCAACAGTTGGCGTGGGAAGCGAGAGAAGAGTTGGGAACGCCTGCGGCAAGAACTCAATCCAGCAAGAGAGAAAAAACTCCGGGGTGGATTAAGAAAAAACTTATTTCTATATTATTCATAAAAGAGTTTTTTTTACTGGAAAACAGTAGGGCAGGCCCATACAATATGTTAATTTTCTTGAAATTTAAATAGTTCATGTACGGCTGCAAAAGATTATGAATGAACATTATATTTTTTTACTAATAGTTTCAATACTAAAAATTAATTATAAGAAATTACATACATATATTCTCCAATCTAATATTTTTTCCATTACTTATTATTTTCTTAATTTAATAATAAAAATATGAAATATGAAAAAAAAAGAGAAATGTATCAAGTGATTAAAGGAACTCATCAGTCCGAGATATACCATTAGAACATTATCTTCAAAAGAAGGATAACATATGTACAACATGAAGGATTCAAGATGGAGGCATCACAATCTCAGGTGTCAGGTTATCTGGTAGATCTTCCCCTGGATTGTGGATGGTGGTAGTTCCTCGTTCCATGTTATAAACATATAATCCCTTATCTTTAGGTCTCACAAAGTAAATGCAGTTCCTCTTCAATCCAACATCTTCTGCATTGAGTGATGCTCCAAAGCCAGTACAGTCAACCAAAAATGCCTTGTTATCAATTGTGCTAACTTTCATCCAAATTCTTTCACATAAATTGAGTTTGTGAACTTCAATTTGCACAACCTTCTCAACACATTCAATTGGATGTTTGAATGACAACTTGAACAACTCTCCATCTGATTCCAACAAGCAACGAGTATAAAATATGCACTGGTAACTTGGATCTGGTGCAGCCTTAACCGGCGTAGTTGTAAATGTTGGCTTTGGCAAGAACTCAAGTGTCAAAATTGCCTTATCATTATTTAAATATCCATGGAATCTCCCCCCAACAGACGTAAGGTGCTTCACAGTTGAAATGACATTTTGACGGTCTTCTCTCGTACTAATCATACTTGATTGGTACTTATGCTTGAACCATACATCTCCTTCAGGACGGCAATACCAGAATATTGTGTTCTTGCAATTTACTACTAGCACAATACAGTTTGGATCAGAAGGTTTATGTGATAGCGAGCACGTGACCTTATTTCTATTTGTAAGAAAATTATCTTCATCAAAGGGTAGGTTGATCTTTTGATCTGTAATGGGACTCCATAGGAAAGTTTCATGCGAATCAAAGTGCACCATAAGCAACCAGCCTTGTGCTGTTATCCAATATAAGTGGTTAACGAATCCATCCACTCTTTTGGCTAGCAAATCTCGTTTAGCTATATTATAGAAGAAAAGAGTGTAATATTCCTCCTGATCATCGCTGTCATCACCTTCCTCTATTCCAGCGTCATCGCTTCCATCATAATCTCCTTCGCCCTTGTGATCATCTTCCTCCCCAAGGTCACCATCATCCTTATCGTTATCAACGTTATCTTCATCCAGTGAATTTTCATCCTCTTGATCTAATTCTTCATCTTCATCATCTATAGGATAATATTCATCCGCGGTGTTGTCCTCGTCGTATATACCATCAATGTGGTAAACAACCAACATTAGCACTGGGGCAAACTTAGGATCCAGAACAGCTAGATGTTCTTGGTCTTCCTTACTATTCTCTATACTGTGAGCTAGCATCTTTTTTATCCCTGTGACAGTGCTGCAGAAATTGAAAGGTCAGACTGCTCTTTTTTTAAAAAACAGGAACTGCCATGAGGCATTGCTAATATCATTGAATAAATAAGAGGGTTAGACTACACGCTCTTGCTAACAACAAGGTTGAATTGAAAAAAACTGTACGATTCTACTCAATGAAAGAAATGACGTCCATAAAAAAAGACCGGTTCGACACCACGCAACACGAAAAGTAACCTGTCCGATTCCAGGTCCAAAAAAAAGGCAAAAAAACCGTCCGATTCAAGAAGAAAGAACCTGTCGTCTGTACCAAAATATCCAATTCAGCACCACCATAATGCCAAAAAAATTGTCTGATTTCAATATATATATATATATATATATATATATATATATATATATAAAATAAGATTCATAACGTTTGTATCATCCATTGTCTACCACGTCGGTTTAGCTTTTCCAAAGCGTTCATCGAATGTCCTTATGTCCGCATCTAAAACGAGCCTTGTTTGGGTTTTTTTTTTGTCTTGGAACAAGATCAAATTGATTGGATCCATCAATTCTTCCTATCTCCTACACGGATTCTGTTCCCTCATCTATTCTCTTGTATTGGAGACCATGCACGTCTCTATCGGCAATTATCACACTACTTAAGTATAGCTGCTATTCTTGATATATAGCGTATCATATGAAAAGAGTAATAGAAAATAAACATGTTTTTAATTGTTATTTATAAAAGAGTGCACTGTGGCTCTATTTTCTCTAGACTTGACCTTGCGAGGCAGTGTAGAATTTGATTGATTCTATTATTTGTTGCAAGAATGAGATTGAAAAAGTATTTCAGATTATAATCCAATTTTTTTGGATAAAACAGGCATTGGAAAGGCTGCCATCATCGATGTTGGGCCATTACATCGAAGATGTTTAAATTTTCCTTATGATATCTTAGCTACAATGATCGATACAGATATTATCGATAATTGATATGGTTATGTATGGAAAGAGTATATTGTCATTGGATGTTTTTCACCCATGCATTGCATGGGTATTTTTGCTAGTTGTATTTTAAAAAGTAAAACACTTCAAGGATTCTATATGTTTTTATTTTTTCTTTTCTCGTCGGGACAGCAAAGACACATTGGCCAGATTTTATAAAGAACAAAACGAAGGTACACAATAAACATAGATGAATTTACTGAGTAAAAATAACTTAACGTACATCATATCCGACCAAACACATAAAAGGCCAAACAAACTACCTTGGATTATTCGCCTCCATAGCTTAATAGTGATCGATCTAAATAATATAAAATAATATAGCAGAAGAAATTTCTAATAAAATGTTTAATTTAATTAGCTAACTAACACTATACTCCCTCCGACACACCCGTACTAGTAGAAGTTGGAGGTTTGATGCCATACCTTCACGTGTTGACAGCAGCTAGCTACCGCTTCCTTGATCGATCGAGCGCTCGTGGCTGCCTCGCCGATAGATTTGGCTCCGCCTAGGCTGGCCTGTGCTTATTTATTGGAACTCCTCGTCGTCGTGGGCTGAACGAGCTGATTACCAAGCAGATGGGAATTGGATATGGAATAGGACAGCTAGTTGGTGTACACGTTTACGTTTTGTAGTGCAGTGCGTGTGAAATTCGGACTCGACAATATCACTACTACAAAAACGATTTTCCTGGACGAGGCCTCCGATAGATTCCAGACGGGCCATAAGTGGCCGCGCCTGGAAAAACCGATGCGGCATTATCCCGTGCGGTCCACTTAAGCGACCGCACGGGAAAATCCATATTTCTGTGCGGTCCCTTAAGTGGACCGCACGGGATAATACCGCACTATTCCATGCGGCCCACTTAAGGGACCGCACGGAAATATGAATTTTCCCGTGCGGTCCACTTAAGGCGCCCGCACGGAAAGGGCCCGCTACTGTTGGACAATGTGACATTTTCAGTATTTTTCCTACTTATTTTCTTTCTCCTCTTCTTTATAATGCTATAATTATATTGTGGGCTAGATAAAATAAAGTGGATTTTTGTGGAGACATATAAAAACACCTAGTTTCCATTTTCCTTGGTTTCACACAAAAATTCCTTATATTTTATTCTCAGCAAAATAAAGAATATCGGCCTGTCCGAAATTAGATTGAATTTTTAGGGGGTCAAAACTAATAAAATAAATTATGGAAAAATTATATTAATTCATTATAAATAAGATAGTATTTTAATAAATTATGTTCCTTATACAATTTCATATAATTTAATGCATTTTTGGATGAGGTACGAGTTTTGCCGATTAGGGTTTTGACCAATTTAATTGGGGATCTAGATGTAAAGATAAAATCATGCCAAAATTCAAGTGAGTCTAACCTATTGAGTAGCATCCACATGAATTTTTCCATGATTTTATCTTACACCAATTAGTTTTAACAATTCACTAAAGCTTATCTTTGAGTCTGTCGTCAAACAGTCATAACTCGAGTGTCCTTCGATAAAAGAACCATATCTTTTTCATACGGATTCGAAATCAGACATATAATATATCCACGTCCATCTACAGAAAAAGTTACATCCGTTGCTCCCCAGCTTTGCCGGGTTCGGGTGTGCCGTTGCATCCGCCTCCATCGACGGCCGTCTCCACCGACTGCCACCTCCACCACCACCGCCTCCTCCACGGCCGCCGCCGCCGCCTCCACCTACTGCCACCTACCACCACCGACGACGACGACAATTTATTTGTAAATTTAATTGTACAAAAAAATTAGTTGGGAAGTATATATGTGAAATTAATTTTGTGTTATTTGTGATGTGAAATTAATTTTGTGTTATTTGGGAAGTATATACGACGGCCGGATCCGCGCCGCCGCCGGGATAGCTATGGTTTTTATTTTTTTTTGAATTTTTTTTTCCGTGCGGTCGACTTAACGCGACCGCACGGGTAAATCGATTATCCCGTGCGGTCGGCTTAAGCGGCCCGCACGGGATAATGGATCTTTCCGTGCGGGCCGCTTAAGCCAACCGCACGGGATAATCGATTTACCCGTGCGATTGGGCCGCCCGCACGCGAAAATGGTCTTTTTCCAGACCTTCTCGCGCGTGCGGGCAGGCCTTCCGCACGGAAAGATGCCTTTCGGCCCGCACGGAATAACCGTTTCTGTAGTAGTGTATGTAGTCGCTCACTCAGTTAGGAGTTGAAAACCACCGTATCTTAATCTTAACTACTTAAAAACTTTGTATCTTTCTGATCATCACACGCGATTTTGATCCGTTGTCCGACTTCACACGCGATCAAAACGAAGCAGTGACGACGTCCACACGCCCGGCTACGTCCGTTCCTCTTCTTCTTCCTCGGTTCAGGCCGAGCTGACAAAGAAAGAGGGGGCGTAAGACATCGGTGTTCAGTGGCATAATGGCGACGACGGAGGCGCCTCGACACGTTCCCGAACACGGCACGATGGAGGAAGTCAACAGTTGGCGTGGGAAGCGAGAGAAGAGTTGGGAACGCCTGCGGCAAGAACTCAATCCAGCAAGAGAGAAAAAACTCCGGGGTGGCTTGATGTGAGGTGGGAGAGAAGGGGGAAATGGAAAAAATGGACTCGCCGGAGTGGAGAGATGCTGGTGGCGAGATACGCTCTAGGGGAGGAGACCGCTCTAGCGGAACGACAGCGACGGCGACGTGCACGTGTGCCATGTGCGCCCTCTGGAAGAAGGAAGGAGGTGGTTGGCTTGGCTGGGCCTTGGCTTGGTTGGGCCACAGCCAGGCTGGGCCGTGTGAGGGAGAGAAGGTCGGAAGGGCCCAGAAAGCAAGGGGATGGAATCAGCCCAGGAGGGAGAAAAGGTGGTGGAGGGGGAAAGGAGGATGACGGTTGGAGGGATTTCGGCTCAAAAGAAATAGAAGAGTTTTTGGAGGGGACGATTTTAGTAGAATATAAAAAAGATATAATTCAAAAGAATTTGTTTAGTGACTATTCGGGATTTGAAGATAAATTTTAACAAGTAGTTCATGGACTCTATGCATGTGGGGACTTTGGTTTACTTTTGGAAATGGAAGTTTAAAGGGACTTTTATTTTGGGGTATTGGTTTAAAGGAGTATTTGAATAAAGGAATATATATTTGAATTTGGAGGAGAGTCTTTGGCAGGAAAACTTTAGAATATCATTGGAGGTGAAAATTACGGAATTTAGATAAAATGAAAAAGGGTGATGGCAAAAAGAATAGGTTTTAGCTAATACAAATAATAAATAGAGACGTTTATAAAATTGGAGAGGTACTTGAACAAAAGTATATAGATGATTGGCTTTAGAATATTTTTGAGAATATGACTTAACCAACGGTGAGTTTGGAAGAAAGAAACAAGAGCAAAGGATGGTTAAGGAAAGAATGGTATATCGAGAAAAATTTTATATGGGGAATTTGGATTTGGAGCTTATTCAAAGGTAAAACAAAAGGGATTTGAATGGATGGAATTACGAAGAGTCGGCCAGTAATTTGGTTGGGGAGTTTCATGGACGTAGGAATTTGAAATTTATACGGAGATTGATAGGATCCAGAGGAATTTGGGTAATGGGAATTTAATAAGAAATACATGTGCTAATAAAATAGGGTTTCAGTAAAAATAAATTGAAAGGTTTATAAAATTAAAAGGAATTTAAACGGGAGAATTTGAATTGGAAATAAAACTCAATGGAATTTTAAAAATAAATTGAAAGGTTTATTGCACAAATTTAAATTAGAACCTTTCGCAAAAAAAATTCTCTGAAAATTTGAGTATGTTACATGCTCGCAATGCGCGCCACATGCAAGAGAGCACATGCATGCATGCTTGCCATTGCATTGAACTATCGATGTGATGCATGTGTGACGAGAGCGATGAGCAGTTACGTGGTTTGGATACAAAATTATTGTTCCAGATTATCATCTCTTCCAAACAGCTGAGACTGAGAGGCTAAAATGACTAGCATGTTTGTCAAAAGTCAATGGTTTCTATCGTAACTCATTAGTGAAGGAGGCTAGCCTGAGATCACCGAGTCATTGGCTTTGATGTTGGAGAAGAAAAGCATGCAGCTAGCAGGAGGTTGAAGAAGCACCAACAATTACTCGTGATATCTTGTTTCAGCCTTTTATGAGCCTTGTTAACTTGCATTTAATTTTCCATGGAACATATTATAAAACAATAAACACAACACCACATGTCCAAACTATCTTTTCATTAAATCTATCCACCAATTAATAAATTAGCCCAAATACAACCTTTTAAGGACGCTGGTGCTTAGAAAGTGAAAAAACACACATAAGTTTTGGCATTTTAAAAATAACCAAAACAACATTACAATGTCTTCTCCTAAGAGGTACGGATGAAACTCACGTGAAATGGTTGGGAGAGAGGAGGGACAACTAACCCATGGTCCCACTTGTCTACATTGTAGTAATGACAGATTGACCATGCATTACCATTTTTTTTCTTTTTATAAAAATGTATATGTTGTGCTGATAACAATATCATTCATGCATATACAAAATGTGTGAACGATTAAAAATTTTCTTTTAACCAAACAATTAAAATTGCCTTCGCCAGTTGCAACGCACAGACATTTTGCTAGTAGAATTAAAAAAAATTCAAGTTTTAATTCTATATAGTCCCACCATTGCCCGAAGTTGACCTTCAAAAATTTTGATTCTAGTCATCTTATCATATGGTATCCCGATCGTAACAGACCTCTACGCCTTCCTGAGCATAGTCTCGGTTCTCACCATTGATCAGTTAATGCTGACCTCAAGTCACATGCAACTATTTCTCGTTTTATCTACTTTCAATATAATTATTCTTTACTTTTGTAAACTTTGATGCAATGATTACTTTAAAAATATACTTATTTTGGACAAATGAAAGAAGGTAGCTAAAAATTAACTTGTTACATGACGGAGGTAGTGTTTATTTAGTAAGGCGAGATTCCCTAGCTCCACAATATCATCTGTATATAAAAAAATAAATTTCATACTATAACATCTAATTTAATCAATTAGATGAATTTTGACCACGCAGTAAGAAAACGTGGATTACTTGATTTTATGCACAGTATAGAGTAATTCAATTTTTTTTGGACTACAGTAATTCACTTGTATATGGATATACATCGAACCGGGGAAACAGAAATGGAAAAAAAATTAAAAAAAAGAGAGAAAGCACGGAGCTTCGTGGTCTCGTGGAGCTCACCGCTGATCGTCAC
Organism: Oryza officinalis; assembly: GCA_008326285.1. NCBI lineage: Eukaryota > Viridiplantae > Streptophyta > Magnoliopsida > Poales > Poaceae > Oryza > Oryza officinalis. The sequence goes on from BDMV01000009.1 coordinate 21,283,664, forward strand.
GACGTCACCGTCACCATCACCAGATTCAGTGGCAGTAAACACAGGAGTACTGCTGGACGGAGAGCGGATGGCATGGCAACGGCGAGGGAGGGATGAATAGCAAAGTTGCGACGGAGAGGAAGGGATAGAGCGTAACAGCGGCAGCAACGGCGGTGCACTGTTGGCCGCCAGATCTGGCCAAAAAGAGAGGAAGAGGAAGACGATGCGGCGGCGCGCGCTCCTCGAGCCTCCCGCGTCTACACCCGCACGTCCCTGCTTGTACACGCGCTAAACCTGGATGAGGAGAAAAGCTCGATTCGAGCGTATCTAGCAGGCTTAGTTCGGGAGTCCTATTTGCATGAGTATGGCCAGGCTCCAACAGTGATGTAGGCAACCAAACAGATTGCACCCACATGTGCTAGCCAGATAAGATGCAGACAACCAAACACTTTTTTAGCTTAGCTAGTGCTCTCACATCCTAGCAAATAGGAATTTCTAACTACCTATAGAAAGTTACTCATCCTGTAAATAAATTAAAACCGTGCGCACCGAAACTTTCAAACAAAATTTACAGATTGAAATTCTTAAAAATACTTTTTATTAATCATTTAGTAGAAATATTTTCAACTATCAATACATCTTAGAATGAAACTCAACATTTTTATCTAAAAAATGAAACTTTTATCTTATGGTTGAAATTCAGATGGAGATAACTCTATATAACTTGATATGGAAATTAAAAAAAGTTTCAGTATTATTGGCCCCACAATAAAAAGATGAAACTTCTTCCCTCAACAGCAACAACGGAAACGCAAAGTTAGAGGTGGTCTATCAGCAAAACGGAATACACACACACGCACACACACACCCCAACACCAGAACTATTTCTGTCTGTGGGCGTCACTCGTCGCCCGATCAAAATCGTAATGCGCAAGAAGTGTATCACCATACACAGGAAATGCTTCCGGGTTTGATTCCGCAAGAAAACATACGACAAACACATCCAACTACCCGCCTACTGGTGTGGCGAGTTCAACACGCACACGTAGGGCTGGAAACGGAGACTCCCAAATAGTCGCCCAAGCCTACTGGCACCCGACGCCGATCGCTGCCCAAAGATGCCACCGCCGAGGAAAGCCGACGCGATGATGCACTCCACCACCGCCACCTTCTCCCCCACACCCACCTCTGTCTCCTCCACTAGCGCCAACCGGCTGCGCGTGCCTTTCTCGTCTGCCTCCTCAACTCTATCAAACACGCGCTCTCCAGAGTGTGTCCCTGGCCAGAGCTTATCGACCACAGAACGCTCTCCAGTCTGGAGTCCCCCTCCAACACCACCGTCCGCCTCCATATGTCCTACGCATAGGCCAATTTCACAGTACTACAATACATGACTGAGGTGGCACCATATATGGAAGAGCACAAGCAGAAGATCCAAGAAGAAAATCCCACGCGTACGGAAGAGTGGGTCACATTAGAACACAATAGTCATTTTAATAAATAGTTCAAGGAACATATAGGTCATGAAGATCCAGCTCAACATAGTAGCATGGTGCATTGGTTGGCCCAAAGTCCATCAACAAATGTTTGTACATGGCAAGGATATGTTATTAGTGGCTACACCTTTTATACCAAAGTTCAAGATGACAAGAGCGCGTACCAAAATAGTGGTGTACGTATACTTGCATTTGAAGGTGATAAAGGGTAGCGCCACTGGTACTACGGAGTAATAGAACAAATTTAGGAGTTAGATTATGTTCTCTTTAACGTGCCATTATTTCGTTTCAAATGGGTACATCTTGACGGAGTAAAGGTTGATAAGTATAATTTTACAACATTTGATCCGCAGAATATTGGATATAAAGAGGACCCATTTGTCCTGGCAAAGCAAGTTCAACAGCTGTGGTACATGACTGACCCAGCAAATAAGAAACTTCATGTTGTTCGACAAGGTAAAAGAAAAATTGTTGAAGTTGAGAATGTGGTTGACGAGGAGGAGTCTGACGATCAATATGAAGAGTATCAACCCATACAACTAGAGGAAGCTACTAAAAATACCCTTTATGTTTGTGATGATTATGTAGAAAGATTATATCCGGAGAATTAGCCGTGTACTATGTACTACTATATAGTCTGTGTTCGGCAACTGAGTTACCAGCGCCGCACATTACTTTTTCTCCGCGCACGCTTTTCAAACTACTACACGGTGTATTTTTTTGCAAAAAGTTTCTATACAAAAGTTGCTTAAAAAAATCAAATTAATCCATTTTTGAAAAAAAATTAGCTAATACTTAATTAATCATGCGTTAATGAATCGCTCCGTTTTCCGTGCGCACAGTTTGCTGTTGGGAACACTAAGTACCGAACTCAGCCATAATAATACTCTTTATGTGTTATCTTTATGATGTGTTATGAACATTCTAATTTTTTTTAGCTGTGTTGCATAGACTCTTTATATAAATTAGTCTGAATTTTCAATAGACAAATAGAAACATTATCTCAATTTTCAGACCAAAAATAAATTATTTATAAATTTGTCCAAATTTTCACTACACAAATAAACACAATATCTCAATTTTTCAGACCGGAAATGAATTGTTCATAAATTCGTAAAAAAATTTCAATAGACGAATAAAAACATTATCTCAATTTTTAGCGGATAATAGGCCCGCATGTCAGGGCAGGTCATCTGTAACGGCTTATAAGAATCAGCCATTACAGATAAGAATCAACCGTTACAGATGAGAATTAGCCTTTACAAATAGATCTATGGGCCTGCATGTCAGTGTAATACAAGCCGTTATAGACGAGAACCAGCCGTTACAGATAGCAGTCCACCGATAGCACCTTAATATAGCCGTTATAGATGGTAAATATATATAAACTGTTCTGGCTGCTAAATGAAAATACATAACTGTTGTAGTTGAAATTGAAAATACTTTTAGCCACTTAAAATTAAGCATATAAGCTATCTCTGTATGCTTTGAAATTCTATTTTTAAGCTATAAGTGGCAAATCTGTAACCTGGTCAATATCAGCAGTAGTTATAGCAAGCACATAGCGATTCTGGTTTATAGGAATCACTTCTATTTCACATGTTATCAGCAGTAGTTATTTTCACAAAAATGATTCACCCATTTGAATGGGATGTTGGATGATGAAATTTGGAATTTGGGATCTGCTAGTGTACTGCTAGAGCTGGCCTTTGCATGGCATTGGTCGATCTGAACATGACATAAAACCAGAAGATTTATGCCTGATGGACAGTGAGTTTTTTGTCAGGACGGACCATAACTAGTGTGGACGTCGTTCGTGAATTTATAGCTCCCTCACGTTCAGCCAAATCCTATAGGAGTATAGTTGGTGTTTTGGCCAGGAGCACATTCTAATTACATACAAAGATTAGAAGAAGGTGCTTGATCATGTCAAAGAAGACTAATGGGTACGTCTGAAGCATATATTTGATTGCTAGAGGGGGTGGAAAACCTTATGAAGAGTCATTTCATGATCAAGGTGGGCACACTATGGAAAAATTCAAATCTATGCTAGTCACTGAGGCTGTTCGTTTCCTCTAAAGTTAGAGGATAAAATTTTGAATATTCGTGGCACGCTTTTCAAGCTGTTAAACGACACGTTTCGTGTGAAAATTTTTTATATGAAAGTTGTTTTAAAATATTAGATAAATCCAATTTTCATGTTTGTAATAATTAAAACTCAATTAATCACATGTTAATGTCACACAGTTTTACGTGAAACACTTAATCTTTATCTTCAGGAGATTCAAACACCACCTGAGTATGTCTTTCCCAACTACAACCCTTGATCAAAATTTGAGTTTATAACCGAGACGGTGTGGGATGAGTTTGTGGCTATGAAATCCACAAAAGAGTTCAAGAATTCCAGCGAAGAGCACAGACAGCTTCAAGATATGAACAAACACTCACACCGACTTGGATCAGGTGGTTATGCCAGTAAACTTCCTGTTTGGGTGGCAGAGGACGAAGAGGCCCATGAAAAACAATCTTGAGCCACCATTCTCAAACATAATCATTCCCCATGCAAGAAATTGGACAAGAGCACGAGCTGTCACCAATCCAGATGACTCACTTAGTTTTCCTTCAAATGAAACTGCGAGAGTTGCACAAACACTGGTAAGTGTCATTCTATTTTTGTTGTTCACTAGACAAGCCATACTATTCATTAGTTGCACTAACCGATCCTATAAATGTGTAGGAAGAACTAATTGTCAAGTCCTTGCAAATTATGGTTGAATCAAGGCCAACCGATGATGTACTCACAAGGGCTCTCGGAAACACACTGGATGAACTAGAGGTATGGCAGTCAAGTTCCTTGGAAGGTTGGCCTAAGTTCCTCATCGTACAAGAAGAAGCGCAAGCTCACGCAAAAGGAACTTGATCAATTGCGAGCTGAGTTTGATAGAAAACTTTATGAAGAGGTGTCACAATTGCGATCAGAGTTCTCCCAGGGACAAGTTCAAGGAACTTATGCGCCTCCACCACCACAACCACCACATGTAAGCCCACAAAGGAATAACAGTTGTGCATCTACAGGATTGGATCCCGTGATAAAAGATGGCCCATATGGAGTTGACATGCTTGAGCAGGTGTTGATGCGAAAACACGGTGGCCTGGGAGCTCTGCTTTTCTCCAGTGCAGGTCCAAATCTTGCGTTCGGGTTTAGGGCGTGCCAGTTGGTTTGATCCTGCAACCAACAAGATATACAATAAAAACTGGTTAGATTACGACAGCCGATTGATCGATGAGCCGATGACATATCGTATAAACCTAGCCGATACGATCTGATCGAATCGGCTGTGAGGTATAAGATATTTGATATTAAACAAGCCTAAATTATGTTCCATCGGTCGTAGATGTAATCAACCATATAATCTATGGATAAAGAATATATTTGATTAAGTCATAGCCGATGACACCATACTTAGGTTAAAAATAGATATCGTATCGGCTAATACTTCGATACAGCCTTATATAAGAATATCAATCTAAGTAAATATACCAAGAGTAAGCTTGATATATTTAAACAGCGTGATATCTATGTATAAAGGATAGATATAACATGAAAAGCATGGTTAAAAGAATTTAAACGAAGCTAAACAATTATATTAGGTAAGATCGGCTAAAACCTCGATTCTACCCTTATTAGCAGCCAAGGAGCAGGTTAAAATCTATTATTCTAAGCATGACTAGGGTTGATGCAACACAAGGTATGAAAAGAAGCATAAAGTCTAAACAATCAAGCTCTTGACTGATTTTCAGGGTGGTAGATATCTTAACTAATCTAAGTCGATTAGCTGTTTTAGCCGATACTGACAAAACCTCAGGCAAGGCCTGGCCGATACAAGTAAATTGAGCCATCAATTTAGATTAGCTAAGATATATGATAACTAGCAGTTGCGTAAAGTAGATTAGAACATCTAAAACGATGCACTAATCCACCGATACAAGCCGCTGCGACAAGCCATACCTCTAATTGGAGATCGAAACTGATACAGCCCAACTCAAAACAAGAACTCGTCGAAAAGTAAGAATAAAATTGTGGCGATGCACCAAGAGTGTATTGAACTGTTATTGTTTTTTTACAAGACCCCGGGCTTATATTTATACCCGAACATACAAATCTTGTCCATATCGGACACTATTCAAGACTTGCCTAAACAAACAAACCCTAGGCGGACTCTTGCCATGAAATCATAAAACGAAATAACGAACTCTTATTCCTAATTAATAGATACAATTACCTCTTCTGGACTCAATTCCCGATTGGCAATATCTTCTAGCTCTCCTCCGAAACCAACACAAACCCAAGCTACCCGTATCAGCTAACCGAGTTTGATTCTGTATCGACCGATACGACTCTCAGCCGATGTGCTGCTCTGTTTTTGGAAACAACTTTATCCCTAAGAATCCGCTTCGGATCTAGCTCCATCTTTCTCCACCTTGGCATATCTTTACCAAATTTTGTTGTTCCCAATTCCGAAGTATAGATCAATATGCTGCGGAATTATCTTTTAGATCCACAAAAATCTAGGGCCACGAGCTATAAATACCAATGATTTCGGCTCCAAGCTTCATGCCGTTAACTTTTCTTCACCGCTTACCGATGCCTAAACTGCACAAGCTTTCTCTCTCATGTCCGATGTCCTCATCAACGATGCAAGCTCCCCGATGGCACCCCCACTGATCCCGTGGTGTTCCCCCTTATTCAAGCTCAATGGCAATCATCACCAACATCCCTATGGTTAGTTCCTCTCGATTATATGCTTCATTATCTTCTTTTGCTTACATCGTCTTTTCCAATGAATTTTCTGATTTCTTCTATCTTTTTTCAATTGTAGCACTTGAGACACCAAATTGCAATTCCTGTTCTTAACGAACCAACCCATTATTTCCTTGGGCTGATGGGCGACACGGACCCCTGTTACTTTATCAATGTTGAAACCAACAGGATCCCTTTTAGACAAACCAAGCCCAACCTAGCCGATTGGCAAACAGTTTTCAGATCTTGGCCCTTAAGTTTAGATGGATGGAGGGATTGGTATAAAAGGATATCGGCTACCAAGCAAGCTGTGTGGGAAGAAGTAGGAATAGCCCAATGCTTAGCTTTATCCCTAGCCAATATGAAAAAGGACGAACTCATGCTATCATCGGCCTCTTACTTTTGGTCTAATACTATTAATGCCTTTATGTTTAGTCAAGGGCCAATGACACCTACTTTGCTTGATGTTAAAATGCTCACCGGCTTGGAAAGAATCTTATCGGCCAATCCTTTTAGTATGAAAGTCAAATGTGAGCATAAGCTGCTAACCAAGAATGTAGGCTGCTGGTCTGGGTACATAGCAAAACATATCGGCACCGGCCCTATATCGGACAAAGAGCATGTAGCCTTTTTTAACCTTTGGCTAGAAAGATTTGTTTTCTGTGGATCAACCTACGGCCCAACGGCCAACATGCAGCACTTGGCCCAAGCCATAGTAGAAAAGAGACCCTTCCTCTTTGGAAAATATCTGCTTGGAGCTATATATCAGATGTTGGGTCAAGCAACAACCAAGCTCCTGACAAGCAACCCTGTCGGCTATGGAGGTCCTTGGTGGTTTCTGCAACTCTGTCTAAACCTGTACACCATCAATGTTGCCGAGAGAATTCTTCTATATTCATCAAGCTTTCCCTCATATCACTCTGACAATGAAGAGGCAAGTACACGCCGATGTATGTCTTTTGGGGAAGCAGCATTGGCCTACCCAGGATCAGGGCCATCGGCTGAAGCATTCCACGTATTGTTTGACCATTTCTACAATGGATTTCACAAGAATGCAAGAGTCCGGTTCCCTTATGATAGCTTCACTGATTATGAGCTTCCAGCCAATCTGAGACTAAACGACCTAAATGATGGAACAGATCCCAGCTCCAGGGATAACTTCGTTTCAGCCATACTTCCAACAGGAATATCTCAAGGCCAAAACTTCCAAGTCTCATATGAGTTCTATTACTCTGTATTGGCTGCAAGACAACTGGGTTTGGGCCAACTCCCTATCGGAATATACTTCTCAAGGAAAATACAAACCAAGGGAATTGTTATATCGGCTCTCTTGATGGACAGAATACTGAATCTTGAAGGTCCTGTGCTAGGCTCTCTGAATCATATCAACATCCATCTCCTGCACAGCCAACTGTTTGATCGATGGTGCAGCGAATGGAAAAAAACATATTTTTCATCTATCGACCAGCTTCTATTTGACCATGATTATTCCTTCAATCAGCCCCAGGTAAATCATCTTTCTTTTTTGCCTTAATCAATTCCAATTTCTGCTTTTGAAATCCTTTAATACATTTTTCCTTGCAGGTCGCCAACACTTCTCCTCCTGCCAAAAGTGTAAGCAATCAGCCGATCGTATATGCACCAGCCTTGATGCCTTCAGGAGATCTAGCTCCATCCATCATCAGCTTCACTGCCCCCACAATTGCCTCCTTGCTTCAAGGTCAAATAAGAGAGCCGTTTCCCAAGGTTGCTGGGAAACGCAAGCAGCCAAATATTAAGAAAATCACAAAGAAACCAAGAGCCTCAACTCCCAAGAAGTCAGCCAATAATACTCCTTCTGCCGATTCTGACGTTGAACAAATTTCTGAAGGAGGCAATCATTGATGAGGAAATTGATGAAGTTGCTGCTGAGATGAGTGACAGCAAAGATCACAACTCAGCCGATCCAAAGCCAGCCAATACAGCCGCTCGTGAAAAACCAACGACCAAGACTGATGTCCAAGCTTCACCTCAACCACGCCAACCCAAAGCAATCTGCAAGGTCAAGGTAAAAGATGAATTGTTTCAAACTTGATATCCTTCAACATGCTGCTAATACTTGCTTTTCTGCAGCCCAAGATTGTATTGGCCATAGCTAAGGACAAACACTTCCCGATGCCCTCATTATCTCCAAGTCCTCAAGCATCTCCAGCTGCATCGGTAACTTTTCAAAACCCTTTAAACCTCTGGCATCAGCCGATACGACAATACCTAACACTTACTCTCTTTTCAACCAAGAGCTCCATTGGCTTCTTCTCATCGGCCAGCCCCAAGCGATCATGCACCTTCTGCCACTGGTAGCCACCATGTGGAGGAACAACAAACAACCGCTGCTATGCCGATAGCCCAAGTATAATTATAAACATGTCTTCTTGTATCACCTTAATACTACTCACTTTCTGACTATCAATTTTGCTTTGCAGAATCTAACTGATATGTTCTCATTTGACATAAGGCAATTCTTGGACGAGGATGATGAAGAAACCACCAGTAAGGTCAAATCCCCAATTTCTGAAAGCTTGAGGGCCCAACTGCTGGACATAGCTGATCGACTCAATGCCTCCTTGGACTCCTTAGTAGCAAACAGCGGGCCGATCAGAAGTAGGTTTCAGGACATTCAAGATCAGTTGTCTGATGAAGTTATCGATGCCATATCCCCAGCAGCTTTTCTTGAGTCCCATCAAATCAAGGTCTAGAGGGTGAGGCAAAGACTTGCAAATCGGCTTGAGCTTAAAGCTTTGGAATCAACCCTTCAAAGTAGCCGACAGCAGGTGAATGAGGACAAGGCTAAGCTTGACGAGCTAACAGCCGGCCCAGAAGCAACCCAAAAACATATCGCCAAGCTGGAGCAGCAAGAAGCCGATCTCTTGGCCAAGCTAGAGCAAACCCGCAAGGAGATCGCCAAAGAAAAGCAAAAGCTAGCCGATCTACCAAAGGCCATCGAAAATCAAACGGCAAAACTGAAGACATCGGCTAAACACTTGGCAACCCAAAACAAGGCCTTGAAGCCGATCCTAGGAACGGACGCTGATGACATTAGAGTTATTGAAGAAGTTGATCATATTCACCTGCGCGCGATATTGGCAATCCAAAATTTCTTGGGTTGATGTAATAACTTTAGGCCTTCAATACATTTTATTTTGAAACACTTGAAACATTATGTGTAATATAACCATCGGTCTCTGAGCCGATTTCATTCTTGCCTTTATACTTGTGTATCCTATACAATTCTAGTCTAAGGATGATAATATATATCGGCCATCTTAAGGCGATATAGTTATACATCGGCTATATCATACATCGGCTAAACAACTGATTACGAGTTGATCCAAACACTTGGGTAATATTTCTTCAAATATTTTTCCACTTAATGTTTTCCCAAAAACTTCTCCATCAAGTCCTTCAAGCATATATGCATTTTTAGGTACACAATGATGAATCGATAGGGTCCTTCCCAATTAGGTGACCATTTTTCAAACTTATTATCTCTTGTCTCTATCAGCAAAATCAACTTCCAAACAAATTCTCCTTCCTCAAAAGTCTTTGGCACAACCTTTTTATTATAATGCCTTGAAACCCTTTCTTTATCTCTATTGATTTTTTCTAAAGCACGTAATCGGACTTGTGCCAAATCTTCTAAGTTGTCAACCATCAAGCTATGATAATCATCGGCTGATAACTCATTTTGCAAAGAAATCCTTCTTGAGCAAATGTTATTCTCCCAAGGCAAAATAGCTTCATGCCCATATACAAGCTGATAAGGTGCCACTTGTGTAGCTCCATGACATACCATCCGATATGCCCATAGCGAATCAGCCAAAGTAATATGCCATCTCCTAGGTTGTTCTGCAATTTTTCTCTTAATCAGTTTAATTAAACTTTTGTTAGAAGCTTCAACCTATCTATTAGCTTATGCATAATAAGGATAAGAATTCAACAATTTGATACCCATAATATCGGCAAACTGAACAAACTCATCGGCTAAAAAAATAGATCCTTGATCTGTCGTTATTGTTTTTGGAATTCCAAACCGATAAATTATATGTTCCTTAACAAATTCAATGGCATCCTTGGAGTCAACTTTCTTCAAATGAATTACTTCAACCCACTTTGTAAAATAATCTGTTGCCACCAAAATATATTTATGTCCTTTACTTGATGGTGGATTAATTTGGCCGATCATATCAATTCCGCAACCTCTGAACGGCCATGGCTTGATAATAGGGTTCATAGCCGATGCTGGTACTCTCTGAACTGCTCCAAATTTCTGACAATCTTGACATCCCTTGTAATACTTAAAGCAATCCTCCAGCATTGTCGGCCAAAAATATCCAACTCTTCGAAGTAACCATCTCATCTTATGGGTCGATTGATGTGTACCACAAATTCCTTCATGCACTTCACACAAAACAACTTTGGCTTCTTCCGGATTTAAATATTTAAGCAAAATGTCATCAATCATCCAATAATATAAATCATCATCAAGCAAGACATACTTCAAAGCTTTATATCTTAATTTCCTCGACGTCGATTGAGAAGGTTTTTTAAATAATTGATAATGTCATACCTCCAATCATCGACATCAATGTATGCAATCTCAATCTCTATATTTTTCAACATCGGCTTAAAACCTGATGCACCTTGAGTTAAGTCATTGGCTTCAACATTCTGTTCTCTAGGAATATGCTTCATAGTAATAACCTTGAAATTCTTCATCAACTCTTGATATTTCTCATTATAAACCCTCAAGATTTCATTCTTACACTCATATTCTCCTAACAATTGATTGATCACCAACAATGAATCACCAATGATCTCAATTGCATCGGTTTCAACTTCCTTCAAAAGTTGTAAACCCTTGAGCACTACTTCATATTCTGTTTGATTATTTGTATAATAAGGCTTGATTATAAAAGCAAACTCAAAACATGCCCCCTGAGGCAATATAATTACCAAACCGATACCACAACCATGTGTGCAAATAGATCCATCAAAGAATAAAGTCCATGGCATCATCTCAACATAGTCAACTGAATCTCCTCGGTGCTGAACGATAAAATCGGTTGTTGCTTGTCCCTTTACTGCCTTAGCCGATTCATATCGAAGGTCAAATTCTGTCAAAGCAAAAATCCATTTTCCAACTCTACATTTCAAAACTGGAGCCGATAGCATACATTTAACTACATCGGCCTTGCAAACTATTATGCATTCATTTGAAAGTAAATAATGCGTTAACTTTGTATATGAAAAGTATAAACACAAGCACAACTTCTCTACAGGGGTATACCTTGTTTCTGCATCCAAAAGACTTTTGCTAAGATAAAATATCGTTGTTTCTTTTCCTTCAACTTTCTGAATCAGAACTGAGCCGATAGACTTCTCATTGGCTGACAGGTAAAGCTTGAATGAAATCCCCTTTTGAGGTGGTATCAATACCGGAGGTGAGCTCAAATATTCTTTGATGTTTTCCAATGTCTTTTGTTGTTTTTCTCCCCACACAAATTTTTGATCGGCCTTCAACCTCAACAATGGAGTAAACGGCTCAATTCTCCCTAACAAGTTAGAAATAAATCGCCTTACAAAATTAACCTTGCCGATCAAGGATTGTAACTTAGTTTTATTCTGTGGAGGGTCAATATCTTTGATCGCATGTATACTCCTCTGTGTTATTTCAATCTCCCTTTCATGAACTAGAAAACCAAAAAATTGTCCAGGCGATACACCAAAAGCATATTTGTTTGGATTCATCTTCAAACCATACTTCCTTATTCATTCCAACACTATTCGTAAATCGGTTATATGTCCATCAACCTCTTTAGACTTCACAACCACATCATCAATATAAATTTCAACCAATACGCCAATGAGATCATGAAATATATAATTCATTGTCCTCTGATATGTAGCACCAGCACTCTTCATTCCAAAAGTCATAACAACCCACTCATATAAACCAATTGCACCAGTAAACCTAAAAGCGGTTTTATGAATGTCTTCTTTAGCCATAAAAATTTGATTATATCTTGCATTGCTATCCATAAAGCTTATAATAATATGTCCAGATGCTGCATCAATCAATAAATTAGCAATCGGCATTGGGTATTCATCTTTGGGTGTAGCTTTGTTCAAATCCCTGAAGTTGATACAAACTCTAAGCTTTCCATTTTTCTTGATCACTGAAACTATGTTTGAAACCCACTCAGCATATCGGCAAGATCTCATAAAATTGGCATCATAAAGTCTTGTAATTTCTGCCTTGATAGCATCATACATCTCTGGTTTGAATTATCTCTGAGGTTGTTTATATGGCCGATATCCTGGTTTAATAGGGAGTTGATGTTCTACAATATATCAGCTAAGTCCTAACATCTCATGATATTTCCAGGCAAAACAATCTTTATATTCCTTCAACAACTCAATTAATTCCTTTTTGAACTTATTTGACAACTTAGCACTTACAAATGTCAATCTTGGCCTATCACCGTCTCCAATATCTATTTCTTCTAACTCATTAGCTGACATAAACTCTTGCCCCAATTTACCTTCAAAATCATCTATAATATCTTTTACATAAGTATTCGGGCCATCTTCCCTGTCTTCACAGCAAAAGTTGGGGTTCTCCATCACCAATTGGTTGTATATTACAATCGGACACTTTTAAATAATCTTCCTCTCATACTTTTTCTTACAAACAATCAACTCCTTTCATCTCCCTAAGAGATAAATCGGCAATAGTAACATTTACTGACCTGTCGGCTTGCACGATTTCTACCTAGTCTCCTTGTCATTGAATCAAACTTTGATGCATTGTTGAAGGTATGCAACAGTTAGCATGTATCCAATCTCTTCCCAATAACAAACTATATGATCATTTTTCATCAATGACAAAAAAAATAAGGTTGGAATTATTTTGCTGCCTACTGTCAACTCCACATTTAGGATTCCTTTTGTTTTAGATGAATTGCCTCAAAAATCTTTTAATATCATGTTGGTCTTGATCAAATCTTTTAGAGACTTACCAAGCTTACTGAATGTGGTATATGACATTAAATTGACAGCTGCTCCTCCATCAACTAACATCTTGGACATCGGCTTCCCATTGACAAATCCTTTGATGTATAATGACCCCAGATGCCGATGTTCATTGTCCTCTGGTTTCTCAAAAACAGCTTGTTTTGGTGATAACGTTAACTTTGCCAATGATTCTCCAATTTTCTCATTCGGCTAAATGTATGTCATATTCTGCTAGTAACACAAACACCATATTGATCGAAGATGAAGCTGTAGCTTTACCTTTTGCAGATGTTGAATTGTTATCCTTATCGGCCTTGACTTCATCGGCTGACACCACTTTAGACATGACACGCCATTCCTTCCTGGTGCGTTGTAGCTAATGATCAATTTCTTCTTCAACCTCTTGCATCTGCTCCCTGTTTCGCAACTGTTGTACCCTCCGTTTCTGATTTTTTGTGAAAATTCCAGTTAGACACCATTGAGGGTTTTGAACTTGCTTTTATTTCTCTTCATCTTCATCTTTGAAATAATCTTGGTGAATTGGCCCTAAACGTTGATGCACCGATAACCTTTTTTGTATCGGTCGATTCTCAGACTTTAAACTACTTAGTTGATGAGAACTACCATGGAAAATTGCATCTTCATCACTGCAACCTGGACAATCTTCAACCGATAGCAATCTCAACCCTTCATTCTAGCAAAACCTAAAGAACTCACATCTCCAATGAGGATCAAAACAAACCCTATCATCTTGAGAATATATTTGAACTTGTTTGTCTTGTCTCTTCTGGTATTTGTTGATCAACTTGGTGGAATTGAATCTATTTTGTTGATAAGTCCGATAATTTCTCTTATCGGCTTCATTTGTATGGACCATATTGACAGAAAAAGGGTGACCATCAATCTTCATCGGTTTTTTACCATCATCAAACTTGATTCTGCCTTGCTCTATAACCGATTAGATTTGTTGCCTGAACACCTTACACTCGTTAGTATGATGAGATCCTGTGTTATGCCACTTGCAATATTTTCTTTTTCTTAACTCTTCAGCCGATGGAATCACATGTCCTACTGGAAGTTGGATCTCTTTCTCTTGTAACAAAAGATCAAATATCCTATCGGCTTTGTTGAAGTCAAAATCATATTTTTCTTTTTTTCAGTATCTTTGACCCATTGACAAACAACTGTCTTTTTATTACTTGTCCACTCTGCCAAACCAAATTCTGGGTCTTCATCTTCTGATTCTGAATCATAACTGTAAATATTGTTGAGATTGTTAGCCTTCCTTAAAAACCTCTTTGTTTCTTGAAATCTTTGTTCATGAGCCGATACTTTCTGAACCAAATGAGCTAAACTTTCAAAGTTCTGTGCAGAAAATTTTTCCCTTATCGGCCCAAGTAATCCTTGGAAAGCTAAATCAGCAAGCTGTGAATCGGTTAAATTAAAGCTATAACACATGTTCCTTGTATCTTTGAACCTCTGAATGTAATCCGAAACCGATTCATCAGACTTCTGTCTTATGGATGTCAAATCCGACAGCTTCATCTCTTGAACCCCATTGAAGAAATATATATGAAATTGCTTTTCTAGATCGACCCATCCTCTAACAAAATTATAAGGCAAGGAAGAAAACAAGATAAATATCGATCCAGACAATAATAATGGGAACAATCTAACCCTCAAAACTTCCACAGCCGACGCCTCCCCGCATTGTGCTAGGAATCGACTGACATGCTCATATTTCAAAATATTTTCTTGACCTAAAAACTTTGAGAAATCTGGGATCTTGTATCGGTTTGGTAAAGGAACCTTATCAAAATATTTTGGATATGGGTATCGATAAATGATTTTGCTATCCTTGGGCTTTAATCCAAATTGTTCTCTTACTACTTCTACAATCATACTAGCCCATTGTTGTTGCTGTCCATTACATCCAAACTATGGCATCTGCTCATAGCTGTTAAATTGAGGCTGATACTGATATTGTGGAATAGGTTCTGGCCGATACTGTTGTGGTGATACCGTTTGTTGTTGAGAACTTGGATTCTGACCCAAGTATGTTTGGTGAGGTAGATATTGAAAATTTGTGGCACCTCATGCACATATTGTGGTCCGATTGATGGCTGTGGCAAAATCGGCGGCTGAACAGGTAGTTGAGTTACTTGCTCCCCCATCGACTGCAAATTCTGAAACATTCCAGCCGATGTTGGTTGTGTACTCCTTGTCGTTTGTGAGGCCTGATTTTGTGGTATTTGCTGAGATGTTTGCCCCCCATGTGATGGTTCTTGTTGCATCCCTGAAGAACCTGAAATTTCAGTCTTAATGGTCCTGTAGGGAGGAAACACATTATTTGGGAAACACACTGGATGAACTAGAAGGTATGGCAATCAAGTTCCTTGGAAGGTTGGCTTAAGTTCCTCATCGTACAAGAAGAAGCGCAAGCTCAAGAAAAAGGAACTTGATGAATTGCGAGCTAAGTTTGATAGAAAACTCTATGAAGAGGTTCCTTTGATGAATTGCGAGCTATGTTTGATAGAAAACTCTATGAAGAGGTGTCACGACTGTGATCAGAGTTCTCCCTAGGACAAGTTCAAGGAAATCACGCGTCACTACCACCACAACCACCACATGTAAGCCCACAAAGGAATAGCAGTTGTGCATCTACAGGATTGGATCCCGTGATAAAAGATGGTCCATATGCAGTTGACATGCTTGAGCAGGTGTTGATGCAAAAACACGGCGGCCTGGGAGCTCTACTTTTCTCCAGTGCAGGTCCAAATCTTGTGTTCGGGTTTAGGGCATACCAGTTGGTTTCATCCTGCAACCAACAAGATATACAATAAAAACTAGTTAGATTACAATAGTCGATCGACCGATGAGCCGATGACATATCGTATAAACCTAGCCAATGCGATCTGATCGAACTGGCTGTGAGCTATAAGATATTTTATATTAAACAAGCCTAAATTATGTTCCATCGATCGTAGATGTAATCAAACATATAATCTATGGATAAAGAATATATCTGATTAAGTCATAGCCGATAACACCATACTTAGGTTAAAACTAGATACCGTATCGGCTAGTACTCCGATACAGCCTTATATAAGAATATCAATCTAAGTAAATATACCAAGAGTAAGCTTGATATATTTAAATAGCATGATATCCTTGTATAAGGGGCAGATATAACATGAAAAGCATGATTAAAAGAATTTAAACAAAGCTAAACAATTATATCATGTAAAATTGGCTGAAACCCCGATTCTACCCTTATTAGTAGCCAAGGAGCAGGTTAAAATCTATGATTCCAAACATGACTAGGGCTGATACAACACAAATTATGAAAAGAAGCATAAAGTCTAAACAATCAAGCTCTTGACTGATTTTCAGGGTGGTAAATATTTTAGCTAATCTAAGCCGATTAGCTGATTTAGCCGATACCGATAAAACCTCAGGCAAGGCTGGCGGATACAAGCAAATCGAGCCATCAATTTAGATTAGCTAAGATATTTGATAACTAGCAGTTGCATAAAGTAGATTAGAACATCTAAAACGATGCGCTAATCCGCCGATACAAGCCGTTGTGACAAGCCATACCTCTAATTGGAGATCGAAACCGATGCAGCCCAACTTGAAATAAGAACTCGTCGAAAAGTAAGAATAAAATTATGGCGATGCGCCGAGAGTGTATTGAACTGTTGTTGTTTTTTTACAAGACCCCAGGCTTATATTTATACTCGAACATACAAACCTTATCCATATTGGACACTACTCAAGACTTGCCTAAACAAACAAATCCTAGGCGGACTCTTGCCATGAAATTGTAAAAGGAAATAACTAACTCTTGTTCCTAATTAATAGATACAATTGCCTCTTCTGGACTCAATTCCCGGTTGGCAATATATTCAAGCTCTTCTCCAAAACCAACACAAACCCAGGCTACCTGTATCGGCTGACCGAGTATGATTCTGTATCGGCCAATACGACTCCCAACCGATGCACTGCTCTGTTTTTGGAAACAGCTTTATCCTTTCAAATCCGCTTCGGATCTAGCTCCATCTTACTCCACCTTGGCATATCTTTACCAAATTTTGCTGTTAACAGTAGGCAACAGCATGCGTCCTTAAAGTTGAAGTGACGCCATCATTTGCTGTGGAGATAGCCAAGGGAAAGGCATACCCTCCGCTGAATGTAGAGACAATTCACCATGCTCAAGTACATGAATTCGTCGAAAAGGCAAAAGTCACAACCTTAGTAAAGCAAAAGGATCAACAGTTATCGACGGAGTTTGTGTACGGTTCTCCATTAGTCACCAATCATGTGTTGAAGACAATGAGAGCTGCTTGCCAGAAGCTCCACAAGCATTACATTACTATCTCCAACTGTGACCAGGCCAACAGAGAAATATCGTTCATCGGTCAACATGGGATTGAACCATTACAATCATATCCCGCCCTTTGATTGTGGAGTTCAATTACTTGTATGACTTGTACCATCTTGGCACGCTTGACGCAGGCCTTGTTAAAGTGTTCGAATTGTAAGTATTTATTCCTTTCAAACCTATTAATCAAACTTGCAAATATCTTTTCTTGTTAATAAATTGGACATTTTCAGAGGTATCTGGCTATGAGCAAGGAAGAGCAACCATCCGATTGGATTTGTCGACCCACAAATGGTCTGCCTAAATAACATTGAGGCCAAGTTTAATGAAATCCATGACTATGTCTTAAGATGCATGATTTTTCACCAAGACAAGGAGTATATCATGTTTCCATACAACCAAGGGTAACTGGAAGCAGAAACTATGATTCTTGGAATAATTTGGAAGGTCAAATAATTTAATTACACTAATTCGTTGCAGGTTCCATTGGATCCTTGTGGTCTTGATATCAAAATGGAACAAACTCATTTACCTTGACTCCTTCCATAAAGGCAATCACACTTACCATCGTCTTAGTAATTTCATGCAAGAGGCATGGAATAGCTATGTTCGTCAAGGAAGCAAGCACAAAATTGGTCGTGACTCTCTAGGGTTCACTGAAAAATTTAAATGCCCACAACAACCCGAAACAGGGAATACTTGTGTATTATATGTATTCCACCACATGAACAAGTTGACATTGACATTACAAGTGACGAGTTCTGATCTTGTGGTTGGTGGGGAAAAATAATTAATGACCATAATCATTCTAAATACGATTACTATAGACATATACTAATATGACTCAACTTTTGATTACAAGAGCATTCATGGAATATGGAGGGTATCAACCTCGACGCCCTTAAAGAACAGTTGGCAGAGTTCATCATTTTTAACGTCGTGAGCAGAAATAGAGCTTTCTCTGACTATCCACGTGTGGCTCCAACTTAATCTAGAAATTTGCTATTGTTTCTCCAAGTTAAATTACATGTATTTATGGCCAATCAATGCGCAATGGTCTTGCTTTGGTACTATCCACGTGTGAAGACTTGTAATGATTCATCTCTAGCTTGCTATATATTAATGTGAACCTAAGTACAATGAACTTCGTAATCTATCCACATTTATACCTCTAGTTTGCATCAATTTAATGGATGTCATATATTTGTGAAGTGCTTGAAATGAAATTTTGAAGTAATATGTGAGAAATCGATATGTGATATGTGTGAATTGTATGAAATGTATGCAATAAAAATTTGATGTAATTTTGATGCAATGTGAGATATTGGGGATAAATGAGATATAAATGTGGGAATATATGGGTTTTTTTTGCAGGGCTATAAATTGTATAAAAAAACTATTTTTGGTATTTTTGTCATCTATAATGGCTCATGAACCGCAGCCGTTATAGATGATATGCCACCTCTGTAACTCTTGTGTTGTAACACAGGTGCCCAAGCCGTTACAGATAACTAGGTCTGTGCTAGTGCTAATGATGCATGCGTGTGTGGTTTGATGTGCAAGCAAGGAACAAACCAACCAAAATCATGGAGGAATGGATGACTAGAGATTGACACGGCGACAAGAGATTGGGCGTACCTGGATGCTGTTGGTCGAGTAGCTGGCATTGAGCATGTGGGCACACTCCTATGTCTCCTCGATGGGCTCTAGCCGGAACACCCTTGAAGACAATCGAGGGATGGCACACAACGACCAGGTTGGCTCCTCTCGGTGGAGCGACGAATGGGGATGGGAGGAGGGCGGCGTGGCGATCGGCGAAGGACTGGGTGATGTTAGCGGCGACGGCGGTGGCGGTGGCCGTGATTGGGGAGGAGTCGAGGAGAATGGGGCGAGCGGTCAACCACAGGGCTTCCAAAAATGCAATAGCAAAATTATAATTTTACCCCTATGCGTCCACTTTTTTTAACATTTATGTCCCTTCAAATTTCTACTATTATTGATGATGAGGTGTACTACAAATAAATCTGAACCCTTTAAAAAATCTATATCTACAATTGTTTTCTACTACCAGAGTACCGTAGCGGGACTCTATGGTTTGAAAGAAATGCAGTGAATGCATGGGAGAAAGGAAGAAACATGTAGTGATGTTGAGGATGGAGTTAAGGCACATAAAACAAGAAAGAAATTAGCACATTATTAATTGAGTTTTAATTGTTACATGAGTAAATTTTAGATAACCCCATATTTTATGGTTAGAATTGTAGAAAATCACAGATATTACGTCTTGCGTCACAACCCTAGGTGTTATTATGATTCTAAAGTTTCACAATACCCCACCCTTATGCAATTTAAGCACGGACAGTTTAAATCTTCACTACTTTAAAAAAATTATTTAAGACTTATTGAAATTAATCAAGATTTCTATAAAGGTGAAACTTAAAATTTATAAAGGTGGAACTTAAATCTTCACTACTTTTAAAAAAATTTTAAGATTACAAACTTAAAAAATGATTTATTAGATACTTTAAAGTAATGTTTATATAAAATCCACACGTATCTTAATCAAAAAAGAATACCAGAAATTTCTGGTGTTATTATGAACTTATTTAATTTATACCTACTTTTAACCTTGCCAAATTTTAACAGCATTGGCTATGGTATGGTTCAAGGTTCTACCAAACTTTTGCCGGCGCAACGCCGTGGAGTTCCAATCTACTGTTTTTTTATCCTAAAATAAGAACATGCTAACCATCCTGTTAATTAATTGGACAGCGCCATCCGATGATTTCATCAAGATCATATTGATGGAGCTTTTAGAGAGCATCTGGGCATCCATGAGGGCAACCATTTCGTTTGCAAGCTCGTAATTTTGCTTGAGGAGCAGGTATGGGGAGGATAATTATTGAGACTGATGTTTCTAATCTAACGCTAGCGCTCGGTAGTAATGTCTTCGATTTATCCGCTGCTGATACCATAGACAGAGTCAACATTTTCCTCTGTTCTGTATTACACACTCCATCTCGTAAAAACAAACATAGCTTAGGATATAATACATCCTAATACTACGAATTTAAAATCTAAACAGCTCATTGATTTTCTTTCGCATCCTAATACGACCGAAGGAGGATCCGATGAGTCATGTTATGGCCGGACTCAGATACAGATCCTCTACAGTACTCCATGTATCCTCAGTACTCCATGTATCCTCTGTAGTACTCCATGTGTCAGTGAGCAGTAGTGCAGAGAATCTCAATGCAATGAAATCCTATATATTTCAGTAAAAAGATAAGTTTATTATAGGTATCTTACCTTAACAGCAAGTTCGATTTTTATGCCTGAACCAAAATACATACAACGGGTCCCTCAACTATCTAAACCGGTGCAAACATGATCCCAAGACAGCTTCGACTGACGTGACACCAACGTGGCTGGTTTAACTTGGTCCTCATCCTACGTGACGGTGACGTGACACTGAAAACAAAATATAAAAATTAAAAATTAAAAAAGGGACTCATATGTCAGTTAGATAAAAGATAAAAATAGTGAGACCGACATGTCAATGGGCCCCACCCTCCTCGACATCTCCAGCAAACGGCGGCGCGCCATGCCTCCTTTTCCCCTCTCCTTCTCGGCCATCCCTCCTCCCTCCTCGAGCTCCCTCATAGGCCGGCTACCGTCAGTGACGACCATAGCGGCCAAACATGGAGGCCGAGCACCACCGCACCAACGGCCACCCTCTCTCCTCTACACTCTCGACGGCCGCTCACCTCTCAGCTCGCTACCAGCCGTCCCCGCCGTGGGAGGTGGGGTTCATCAACACTGCGGTGGTGTTGCCGGCGGTGCCACCAGTGACGTTGGTCATCCAGTGAACGCGGCCATCGACGTCAGACAAGACGAGGTCGGAGGAGTTGGTCAGAGACAGAGTTGTGCCATTTGTGACCAGGGTTTAATAATTCGTTTTTGATATTTTTGTCGAGGGATGCCGAAATACCAAAATTTCCAAAATTTCAGAAATTTCGGTCCGAAATTATTTGAATTTTTGAACAAAATTTGATCATATTTAAACAAATATTGCCAAATTCAAAAAAATAAAAAAATATTTAAAAATTTCGGCCGAAAGAATATCATATGGGGTCCGATAGAACCAAAATTTTGGAAATTTCGTTCCGGAATTTTAAACCCTGGTTGTGACCGGCGTTTCTTGCTTGACAACCCAAACCACGGTGCGCACAGGGATGTCGTTGTCCCATGCAGTACTGCTCGTCCGGGTTGCTTGTTGGACCGGAGTTGGAGGGGGAGAAGAAGCTCATGGCGAAAGCGCTGCCGTCGGAGACGATGGTGGCATAAGAGCTTAGCGGCTTACCGGCTACGAGCCGGTCGTCGGATGAACACGGCAGTGGCAGGAGGAAGACGACGACGCTGATGATGATGTAGGTGAAAGCATCTGATCGATCCATGAAAATTGGTCTCTTTCTTGCTATTCGTGAGCCAATGTTGCTCGGAATTTTTTTGAAGACATGCTTGCTTTAGAAATTGACGGGGAAAATCAAATATACAAGCACGTAAAACTAACCGGTGTGCATTCAGGCTATTTATACTTTTTGCTTCAGTTAGTTGAAAAGACCACCGCACCAACGGTCGCCGCCGTGCCGCGGGAGATGGGGTTTAACGGCTAGGCGAGCTGAGAGGTGAGAGGTGAGCGGCCGCTATGGTCGTCGATGGCGGTAGCCGGCCGGCGAGGGAGCTTAAGGAGGGAGGAGGGATGGCCGGGAGGGAGAGGGGAGAAGAGGTGTGGCGCACTGCCGTCCGCTGACAATGGAGAGAAGGGTGAGACTCACTGCTACGTGGGTTTCACTATTTTTTATTTTTTGTTTGACTGTTATTTGGATTTCACTTTTTGTTTTAATTTTTAATTTTTATATTTTGCTTTCAGTGTCACGTTACCGTCACGTAAGATGAAGATCTAGTCAAACCAGTCATGTAGGTATCAAGTCAGTCAAAATTGTCATCCAAAAGTTGAGGGACCCATTGTATCTAACATTTTGGTTCAGGAATGAAAACCGAACTCGCTGTCCAGTTCAGGAACCAAAAGTGAACTTATTCCCCCAAAAAATAACAAGCAAAAAAAGAACAGCCCACCCCAGCTTGAAAAGGCTTTAACGACAGATACTAGGAGACTAGGCCTATAGGCAGAGCTCCCGGCCCAAAATAACATTCAACCCTCGAAGCATTTTGGCCCAATCTACAGTTCTAGCCCACGAAGCATCCCAGTCACAACTTAACTGGACCGACAGCTGTGGCCCATATCCATACCAATCGAGCGAGGAACCCCACGTCCCACAACGCCCTAATCCGCCGCCGCCGCCTCTTCCTCCTCTTCTCGCCTCCTCTCCGCTTCGTCCCCCTCGCCGCCGCTCCCCCTCCTCCGGAATGGCGCGCTCAAAGCGGCCGCACAAGCGCGCCACGCACGAGAAGATAAGGAAGCAGCACGAGAAAGGCCCAGCGGGCGAGCTGACCTGGAAATGCAAGAAGTGTGGTAAGGATGGGAAGGGGGTCGGAAACAACTCAGCGCACGTTGCGATCTGCCAGGCTGCGGAGAGGGCGGCACGCGCGGCCGAAAGGAGGGCCGCCGCCCTGGCCCGGGAAAGGGATGAGGAGCTGGTCGCGGCAGGGAAGAAGACCCCGAGCGTCCCAGCCGACGACTCGCTGTGAGCAGGTAAAATTACGAGTCTTTAGGTGGTAAATAACGAGTATTTTAGTCATAAGTTAGCAATTAGTGGAACGATTTACAATCTTGCACATGGTAGATCTGCATCCGAAGCATACTAAAATTACAATCATACTACTCTTTGGATGGCCAGAGAGTGGCAATAGGCTTCTTGATTCCTGAAGAAACCACAAATCCAGTGTGTGAATGTTCTTTGTTGCTCATTTCAGGATAGAAAACAAACTTCCACCAAGGATCTTTCGTATCGCTAGGCTTTCTGTAAGGATCATAGTGTGCTCACCCTGCTAGGTGCAGAGAATGCAATTGCCAATACTAGGAACAGTACCACCTAACTCTGAAATGCAACATGAAAAAAAATTCAGTCGTTCAATACTAGGAACTTACTCTGAAACACGACGTGTGTAATGTATATATCCTAAACAAAACGGTTTAAAACATATATCAACGCACTAAACCGGGAACCGTTCTCTCTTTATAATTCATATAGACCATCGACGATTGCCATTACAAAATCACCAGAATTCATGATATATACAACCATGCATGTTATCTTTTGTGCAAATGTTAGTTGACATAATATATCCCATTGCATGCCACACTAACCTGACAGTATCTTGAGTGCCATAACTGGGCTCTTGGGAAGGTCAATCATCCTTCTTGTTCGCAAAACTTCTTGCAAAAAGATAACAGGTAAACCTAAGAATAACAACATTGGAATCCGTATGGCACACTAAAACAGCAAGATATGTTCATGAATGCATTGTTCATATCTTTTTATTGTCTCGAGAATATTATCTTTAAATTAGAATGTAGTGTACTATGTTCAACATAGCTTGCAACAGCAGAGTTCATGAATGGTTTGCCATGAAAATCACACCCTGGTGTTTCATATTGTGTTCAAGCTGTTCTAGATGATGTTAGGGGTAGCTCACTGTTCTCATTTCTCACACACACACACCCTTGGTTTGTCCATTGGTCTTGCAAGTAGTTTAGATTCTCTCTTGTGATGAAACAAAACTTAGTCTCTTTGTACTACTGCGAATTTGTGACATTGCTCTTCTGTTAGACTGTTATACCATGAAATTATTATTATTATCTGAGCAATTATGTTTATTGAGAAGTATGCATCTACATGATTTAGTAAACTAAAAGCATGCACCATTAGAAGAATGGTAGTTCATCTTTTTTAAGAATCTTCAATTCAAAGCGATTACTAACGAAATTATATCTTGTTCACAGGTCAGGTAAGAGTAAATGTATAAATAAATTGGGTATGAGAAGGCAAAACTGAGGACTCTCCGACGAAGAGACTTCAGCTCTAAGAATTCAGTGAACTTTGAACCTTACTCATTTACTGAGACTTGATGGTTGCTTTAAGACATCATGGTTGGTTTGATGCCAAACTTAAGCTAATCTGATATGGATGAGTATGTTCTACAAAAATTGTGAAGTAGAGTTCTGTTTGCTATATTACCAAAATTTTGTGACTCTTGCATACACTAGCCCAATATATGCAGACTCCTTACACCACTCTATATCCCACTATACGTTCTTTCCAAAGACCAACCAACTATTTTCAAATCGTCCAATCTTCGCAATGAATCGTCCTTATCGGTGCTCTGAGCCTGATCAGAAAACTGATCGTCCGATTAGTCAGCAATACTCACAATTAGTCGTCTGATTAGGGTGGAGAACGATTAGTTTAGAGCAGAGGGTTTTGGGCCTGTGCAGTTGAGCCTCAGCAGTATTGGGCCAGCCGACCAGGCCATTCCCCTTAGGGTCGGAACTTACCCGACAAGGAATTTCGCTACCTTAGGACCGTTATAGTTACAGCCGCCGTTCACCGGGGCTTCGGTCGCCGGGCTTGAAACTCTTCACTCTGTTGTTGCATCCGTTCGGCTAGATCTGTTTGGATCTTATCCATGGATTCTCTTCCCCCTGAAGCCTTCATGAACCCCCCTAACCATCGCCGTATCCCCCAGCGTCTCACATAGTCGTGCATCTCGCCTCTCTGGTCGCTGCCGCACTCTCGTCTCTGGCCACCACCGTCGCATGCTCTGCTACTGCTGCCTCGCCGTCGCCCTCAAGCTGCTGCTGCTCTGCTATGGTGCTGGCCTCCCTCCGCTCCCGTGCCTGACTGCCTCCCATGGCCAGGCACCACCCCTCAAGCACCGTCAGCGCTAGGAACGAAGACGAGTTCCTCCTCCGACATTCAGTGTACCTCCTCTCCGTCTTCCTTTGCTCCGCTTCTCTGCCCAGCCTACCTTTGCTCTGCTTTTGAGACCCATCTAACCATTAATATTTCCTCAGTACTCTGAACCCTATATAGGATCGATTAGACTCGATTAATCGGCCTGATCAACGATTAATCGATCTGATCGACCTTATCGGTGCCTAGGCGATTAGGGTCGATCAGACGATTTGAAAACATTGGACCAATCCAAAACCACACTTTTATATCCCACTACATGCCTCTATTCCAAACCTATTTAAAGTTTTGAAAGGTTTATTAAACTCATACCTTACATCATAAAGGATAGGCGCGGATGGCTTGATAGAAGAGAACGCCATACCGACCAACGTGCACCTGCAGATCAGAAATTATTTTAGTACGATGTGGGATGAAAAATGGCTCGACCACAATCAACCTACACTATCATGTGCACTTTTTATAATAGGACAAGTCAATTAACATGCTCCCAATTGTGGCTTAACTTTATCATGTCATTAACTTATCAAGTTGATCGCTAGAAATGCCATTGTACAAATATGAAACAATAGGAACCCATCCCCAGGTCCCAAACAGATGAGAAAACTCATTTCCTATCCACTAATAACAGATGGAAGGGAAATGACGGTAAATACACCTAACGGCTCTTGTTATACTTTACAACATCTCCAACCTCTGAAGCACATAGATCTGAGGGAGCCTTTCCCATCCACTGATAACAGAGAGAAGGGAAATGACAGTGAATACACCTAATAGTTCTTGTTACACTCGAGTCTACATTATCTCCAACCTTTGAAGCGCATCAATCTGAGACAGTTGCATCGCCTATGGGCATGGCAAGCAAGATAAATATCATCCTAACAAAATATTGGTCTCGTTAAAATTTCCACATGTTGCTGAAGATGAGTTGCCTAAAGCATGTATCATGATTCATTCACTCATTAAAACATTCAAGCAAGGATGATACATGGGGTGGCAACATGCTGTCCTCTTAAGATCTCGATCTTGCTGTTCTGATCTTAAAAGTAAAAGGAGAAGGAGAAACTATATATGTTTACATTCAATTTTGATGGTTCCAATATAAGACAACTAGGCTTTATATTAAACTCATAGTAGCAGTTATCCCATTATAAAATCTCGGTATATTCAAATATGATAAATATGTACATGACTACACCAGAAAAGGTCAACCTTCATTTGCGCATATAAATATTTAAAAGAACTTGCAAACAACAAATATATATACTTATTTGACTGCCATAGAATATCCTATGGAGTGTGTGGGTATAATAAGATTGATCATCACCCAAAATCGTCTTTTAATAAGGGTAAAAAAAGAATAAGAATTATATGTTTTAGTTTACTCCCATTTTAAAACAACTAGGCCATATGGTAGACCATACATGCTACAAACGTGTTCTACAATCTATAATCGCTAACTGGTAGTAAGAAAAGAAAGTAAATATTGCCTAGTTTTATAGAACACCATTCAAAATCTTCAGGCTAACTGAATAAAAGGGATTTTTTTTCTAGAGGCTACAAAATTATGACCTAACAAAACATGATTAAAAGAACAGATTAAAAACAAAAGGTGAACAAAGGAACGAAACAGCGCTTGTATCATGCAGATAGCCAGATAACAATAAAATAATCTTCGAGCGAGGAAGCCTACTTCTAAACATACTAGATTGCATATAAACCTGAAAAACAACATGTCATAGACATGACAAACTATGGCCGTGAGCATTTGATATATAAATTCTTCCGTTAACCCATTACCATTGGTGCAGTGGATACATTTCCTTTAGAAAAACAAGAAAATGCATATTGTAATAAACTGGTAGAGACATTTGATGAGCACAATGCCTCCTGTCTTCTGTCATGGCTCATAAACATGGATAGTCAGGCCAAAGGGGATTATCAACTCGTTGAACTCTAAATCTGCGAGTAAGAGAAGGATTTATGAGACGGGTGGGGAAAAAACAACACAACTAAGTGTAAATTTGACAAGTCATAGTCGTACCTTGAATAACTCAACAAAACTATAGTACGAAAAAGTGGCTAAGTTTTCATTTTATGAACAACCCTGGTCCATCTGCATCTTCTATGTGCGACTTGCGAAATCATCTTCACATCTGCATCTTCTAAGTGTGCTTGCTCATAGCCGAATCTTATCACAACTTCCCGAGCCCATGCGAGCCCGAAGACATACAACATCGCGGCTTGGTCTAAATCCAGTATGGTATTGTAAATAGGTGGAAGCTGATAACCCTTACACGGTCTAGAGGAGGAGAGGTATTCCAAACTGAAGCAGAAGATTTAGGCCCTCGCCGCCGACGTGCGACAGCCGGCGAACATGGTAGACAGAGGAGAGTGTATGTAGTCGATACCTCATCGACCTCCGTGCCCGGTTCCACTGCCGAGTTGCTGCGACAGAATCAGCCGCCGGCGCCGGCGCCGGCGCAGGCCACTGGAGAGAGGCATCTCCACCAATGGATCGCTCCAGATGACCGGCAACTGTGTGTGTTCTTCCGCGCCGACAACTGGGCCAGCCACCGACCGGGATCTGTGACATCCTGATCCGCCGAGGCTCAAGCCGATCTTATAGCTCCAGGCGGATAAGCTAGCCCCGGCCACGGATCCATGGATGGACAAGCGACCAAACGCGCGGGCCACCCTACACACCGGCCGCCGAGCCATGGAGATCGACCGCGAGGAGTTGACCGGCGGCGCTCAGGGCCAAGGGTTCGTCAACCGGCACGCACAGGCGCACCCCCCCCCCCCCGGAACCCTCGAGCCAGACGCTCGCTGGAGCGCATACAAGCGCGGAGGTGACGTGCTGGTTGCGGCGGGAGGCCGGCGGCGGCGCGACGGCGGAGTCGCGAGAAGGGCAGGCGGCGGCTAGGAGTTGGAGATAGGGTTGGGGGTGGGGATGGGGATTCCGCGTCTATCGTTAACAATAAAATTTCAGGAGCGTAGCGTCGCTTCGAGTATGGATGGTACTAAAAAACTGCGCATGGGAACATGGACCACGCGTCACGCACCTTTTGGGCTGTCAGGATGGCCCCGGCCAAGTTAGATTTTCTTTTTCAGTATGTATACGTTATGTTCCGCTTTTCCAACTTTCTTTTTCAACGTGCGTAGCTTTGCCATTATCGCCTTGTTCACAGCGGTAAAGACGGATGCCATCGCAATCGCCACGACGCACTTAGAGCCAATTTAATAAACCTAACTATTTATAAACAGTGCATAGCTTGTATGAGCCTACCAAACCGTCAATGAAGCTAATGCCGAAGACCTATTTGTAAAATATTTTTTATTACAAATTAGTTTTTATTACAAATAGATTTTTAAAAAAAACTACAAATAGATCCTCGACGCTAACGATATTGACGTAACTTTCATCGGGGGCTAAAGGGACGGCGTCAATGTTATTAGCGTCGTCATGTTGGGCCATGGCGTCAAAACGTTGGCGCAACAAAAAGATCATTTCTATAATAAATCTTTTAGGGTCTATTTGTAAAATAAGTTTTTTAAAAGGATCTATCGAAGGGTGAACTCCTCAAGCGGGGGACTGTGGGGTCCCCCTCTGTTAGTTCGATCGGGAGCAGCGGGTGAAAGTTTGAGGAATCGGGAACGTTAGAGGTGAGACGTAGAGGAGGTCCAGTCCGCCTCTACGAAGATGAGACAAAAGGGGTTTATACAGGTTCAGTCCGTTTGGAAGTGTAATACCCTACTCTTGTGTATGATGATTTTTCTGAGCTTTGAAAGACTCTGAAGCCCGGTGTACAAGCTAGACCTCAACAAGCCTTCAGACTAGAGATCCGGAATCCGAAGTCCAATCCCCCTTTCTCGCTAGGCATGGTACTTCTTTTATACTCCAAGGGAATGCCGCATGTGCCGCGAGAGCCACCTAGGAGAGAGGGAAAATATTCCCTACATTAAACACCTGCCTGGCGCCTTAGCCCGGAAGCTATCAGTACGCCGGCTGCTGTGCGGGGTCCACCGAATCATGCCGGCTGACACGGGGGACGCCCCTGTCATTCGTCATTTAATGAATGAGGACTTGGGAGGCATGCATGTACCGGGAACGAAATCCCGAACACGTCCGGTGCAGCCAAGCTAGCTCCGGATTGGATGGGAGGCTCAGAGCCTCTCATCAGCGGACGGGACGGGGCATACCTGCCGCGCGTCCTCTGACACACGGTCAGGGCGTGCGTGGCTTGCCACCGTCTCCTTTGTCAATCAACTGGTCACCGATCGGTCGCAGACTGGTCATAGACCGGTCGTAGGCAAAGCAGGTGCGCGACACGCCGCATTAAATGTGGCGTGGTGCGCCCACTCTGCCCGCATTGAATACAGGTAGGTGGGCGCTGAGTGGCGCCCACCTAATCCCATACACGTGGCGGCCGCATGGTGCCTATGAGGAGGGGTCAGGGCAAGCCGGCCCCTTAGGCTCGGAGGGAAAGCCACGTGGACGCCGGGGGCGGCCTCTCCCCCCTAAGCTTGGTACCCCGGGCCCATATCACCGACAGGATCAAAAGGTGAAAAATCTAGGGTTGATGCATGCATGACCTAGGAACTGATGGATTATTAGGTTAGTGGAAGGCGGAATCCAAGGACGAAGTTGAGAATGTCGTTGCCAAATGCGTTGATGGGACAGGTAGATTATCTGATTGTGTCGACAACTCGCGTTTGTCAACGAAGGCGACGACTCATTCCATTAGTCAACACATACGCCACCGAACCGTGAGCTCCAGCCAATACGACGAGTGGGGCATCGCGAGGCCATCGTCTTCCGCCGCGGCATCGATCAACTTTGGGTCTCCTTGCGGCCGAAGCAACACCCCGCACTCGACGGCTCCATCCTTGCTACAGCGTCCACGTCGCCGACATGGTTAAGCGCATTGATGCTACTGATGACGAGGCCAACGCCGGGGCAGCGCACGCCATGGCCATACCGCGTGGGGTATCATCTTCTTCTTGGATGACGCCGTGTCGCCGGCCACAGTAAGGAGGAGCTCCTGATCAAACGTCGGGTATGCGACGACGGCGACATGGCACAGAGTGGTATGGAACACGTGCATGTTGGTTACAGTCCAGTTGGCCATGCTCGATGTGCACCAGACCGTCCCGATTATGGGTTGGCGCCGGTGAACACGGAGGAGATATTGCACGGCTCGAGGAGACGGAGGAGAGTGGAGCGTCATGCATGGTGCATAGGGGTGAATTTAGCGTGGGTACTAGGAGGACTTAAGTCCCCACTACCTCACTACCGCGCTAGATTATCAATGAGAGAAGGGGTGAGGGGACCGGAAAGAAGAGGGAGAAGAGGAAGAAGGAGATAATGATGGTGCACCAATGATCGGTTGCACCTCATCGGGCAGATTGGTGTTGTATTAAGGGTGTGTTTGGTTGGGTGGATGAAGCTGGATGGGAGATGGTCGCCTGGTCTTTTGTTGTGTTTGATTGGAGGGTAGGGTGGATGGGGCAGCCTAGAAAATGGAATATTCCCTCAATATGCTGGATGAGTGGATCCGGCCGATTTGGCCGGATGAAGCCATCCATGTTTTGGTCTGGGTGATATGGTCTATTCTAATTGATTGTGGTTAGTTTGATTTTTTGGTAGCAAGCTTCAAATGATATTTTCTCCTAAACCGTTTGTCTAATTTGTGATTCGATTATATCATTGTATTTATTACAATTAAATCTTGAAAACAAGATCTCAAATGATTAAATTTGATGTGTGTGTGTGAGACAAATGGGACCCACTAAATTTTGGCTTATTCTATTCATGCTATTTCTCTCCAACCAAACAAGAAATTTGATCATCCTATCAAACCAAACAAAACAAATTAGATCGCTATATCCAACAAAATATATGAATGGTCATATCTCATTCATGCATGATCATGAACCAAACGCACCCTTATATGGCTAGCTAGCTTAGCTTATGAGTGCATGCGAGACTGGGGTCTGGCAAGCGCTGCCACGTGCCGACTCGCCGCTTGCGGGGATGGGATGCAATTTCCCTATTCTTGCGATAATGCAATGTGCCCACTATCAAAACTGTTAACGTACGCATCTCCTATTAATAAACTGGAGTACTTTTATGCTAGTGATCATCACTTAGAACATGTGTGTATGCTGAAAAAAATTCTGAAATAGTGGAACTCACTATTGCAACACGTATTTGAACAAGTTTACACGTATTATATAGAAACCAGTAAATTCAATCATTGGCAAAGTCAACCCAGATACTATAATCTGCCCTCACGGTTTGTTGTTTCTGTGTGTCCTAATCCATAGGATCATATGTCTGTACCAGATGCATCAAGACATGTATTTGAGCACAATGGTGATTTTGGTACAAAAGGCAATTCACCATCGCGAATAATAATGTTAACATGGATGGTCTCTGCCCAATTGTAGAATCTGTGGGGGGGTGGGGGGGGGGGGATCTTGTCCTCTATCCACTTAAACTTGAGCTTCTTCATCATTGTCGTCAACATTGCATGTCCCTGTAAGCTCTCAGCCTTTTTCCCACTCCATTGTTTGCTCATTAAGGTTGATGACTTGTACCACCTTCATGCGACGTCCAATTAGTACAACCATCAATTCGCCTTGGTTGGACTCAAGCAAGTAGCTCCCTTCACATTTGAACTCGAAGCAGTTGGGCTTGTCAAGAATCTCAAATCCTTCATCGTGCCTGCAAGGATCATACACTGCCAACTTCCCGTCTTTAGCTAGAAGATATAGCAAGCCATTATGGAGAACCGGGTTAGTGACACGTGATGCCCGAAGCCGTGACAAGTCAGGAAACACTAGTACGGGATAGCTCATCTTAATCGAGCGGCAAGCCTCATCTGTGTCGGGGAAGGGTCCCGTCACGAACCAAAGGTCATTGATATGAGAAGTCATCTATATCAGGTATTTTACCGTCACGGATGACAGTTATCTTTATCGGGCCAAAATTCAAGCCCGTCACCAATAGGTTTGACCCAGCAGATGAGTCAAACTAGGGCCCGTCATGGATGACTCATCTCAATCGCGCTTAAACTCAAGCCCGTCACGAATGAGCTCATCTCGATCGAGCTTAAACTTAAGTCCGTCACAGATGAGTATTTAACCAAAAAAATAAATTTTGTTTTTTGGCTAGCCTCATGCCTTTGCTAGAATTCACTTATCTAAATATAATTTTCACTAGAATTCATCTAAATTAACTAAAATACCCTATATTCGACATATATCCATGTCGGTGATACGGTGATACGGGCCCGGGGGTATCGAGACTAAAGGGACGGGCGGCCCCGTGCGCCCACGTGGCGCGTCCCCCGGAGGGGTCGGGCCCGGGGGTGACGTGGCGGCTGCCCTCCCTGTTTCCCCCGAGGGTCGGGCCGCTCCTAGACCTTCCCCGAGGCCTGGGTCGCCCCGACCCCCTTGGCGCTCGTGCCACGTGTGCGAGGTTAGGTGAGCGTGGCCAGAGCTTACCTAACCGCATTAATGGCGGCTCAGGCGAACGCACCACGCCGCATTTAATGCGGCGCGGCGCGTGTGTGGCCAGTCTGCGACCGGTCACGATGAATGACAGGTCGTAGACCGGCCAGATCACGGGTGAGACGGTGGCAGGGTACCTGCATGTAACCCGCGCGTCAGGTGACGTGCGGCACGCCTTACCCCGTCTCATCAGAATGATGAGAGCTTTTTGCCTCTCGTCCCTCAACCGGAGTTGGTATACCAGCTCCGGTCAGATGGTTTCCGTTTCCCGATGCGAACGGAACACGAAAGTCTTCTTTTATTTAATGGAGCTTGACACGGGTGTCCCCGGGCATCAGCCGCCTGACCGAGTGAAGACCCTGCTGCAGCGTCTGTGCGAGTGGCTTCCGAGTCAAGCAACAAGACTGTCATTAAATATAAAAGAATGTTTTCCTTCTATCTTAGACAGCTTGTGGCCCATGCGGTAGCCCCTTGACATATAAAAGGAGGCCCAGGCCTGAGTAGAAGGGAAGGAGGATGGAGGGGGACGAACAGAGATAGACAAGGGAGAAAGGGAGAGCAAGCACTTGTATTCCCTGATTTTCCAGTCTCATATCCCACACACAGGAGTAGGGTGTTACGCTCCCTAGCGGCCCGAACCTGTATAAACGCTCGAGTCTCTGTCTCTCTCTCTTGGCCTTGCAATCAGGAGAAAGGAATTTCACCCTGCACCCCCGGCCGAACTGGCAAAGGGGGGCCCTCTCTGTCTCCCGTTGAGGAGCTAACTCTCCGTCAGCTGGCGCGTCAGGTACGGGGCGTGTGTGTGATTTCCTAACTCCACACTCTCTTTCGTGTGCGCCATGCTTCGCCAAGTAGGCCCTATGGCTGAAGAGACGGTGGCATCCAACCCCACTCCAAGTGCTAGCGACGTGGACGGGAAGCCGAATCCTCGTCACCAAGTGCGCGCTCCGTCGCCTCCCTCCCGCCGAAGTCCTAGGCGAGGGAAGGCGCCTGAAGAACCGGAGGGACCAGCGACCTCGCCGCCGGCGGGCGACGGAGAGGGACGGCGCGACGGAGTACGTCGCCGCCTCACTTACGGTGACGGCGGCACGCCTCAGGGCGCGCTCCAGGCTGCGGGTGCGCTCCTGCGCCACCCGCCCGTCGTCCCCGATCCGGAGACTCCAGTCCAGCGCTGGCTGGACGACGTGGTCGACTTGGTCATGACGGCGCAGCAGCGCCTAGGCATCAGCGGGCGGTCGTCCACCGCCGGGACATCTGGCGCTGCCACCACCGGCTCTTCGTCATCAAGACGAAGGGCTCGACGAGCGACGGCCAACACACACCGCTCGTCCGCAACCCCCTCGTCGACGCCCTCAGCCAGCCGCGGGCGTCACGAGAGCATGCATGGGGGGCCGGACGCCTGGCTTCTTATTGAGCGCCGGCACGACGAGCGTCGCGCCGCCCATGCGGGGGAAGGCGCTTCCTCCTCTGGAGCACCGCCCCACCCTGGTCACGGGGGCAGGCCCCCGTGTCCCCAGTAGGCGGTGCTGGCTTCGTGGCGAGTCTTCGGAATGTCCGATGGCCCCTGAGGTTCCAGCCCAGCATCACAGAGAAATATGATGACAGTGTCAACCCCGCCGAGTTCCTCTAGATCTATACGACTGGGATAGAGGCCGTGGGGGATGACGACATGGTCATGGCAAATTTCTTTCCCATGGCCCTGAAGGGCCAGGTGCGGGGTTGGCTTATGAACCTGCCACCTGCGTCGGTCCACTCCTGGGAGGATCTGTGCCAACAGTTCACCACGAACTTCCAAGGCACATATCCACGCCTAGGCGAAGAGGCGGACTCGCACGCGGTGCAGCGGAGGGACGACAAGTCTCTCCGCTCGTACATCCAGCGATTCTGCCAAGTCCGCAACACCATCCCCTGCATCCCTGCACATGCGGTCATCTACGCATTCAGGGGGCGTGCGGCACAACCGCATGCTCGAAAAGATAGCCTTCAAGGAGCCCCAGACCACTGCGCAGCTCTTCGAACTCGCGGACCGCATGGCCCGGAAGGAGGAGGCCTGGACCTGGAACTCCTCCGGCTCTGGAGCGGCGGCTCTGGCTGCCCCCGAGCCCGCTGCCCGCTCCGGGCAGCGGGAAAGGAGGAGGAAGAAAAGGTTGGCCCGTTCCGACGATGAGGGCCACATCCTCGCCGTCGAGGGCGCCAAGCGAGCCCCACGCAAGGGGAGGGCCGCGGGCGACAAAAAGAAGGAAGCCGATGCTCCCAGCGGAGAGCGCCCGACAGGCAAGTGGTGCACGGTGCACAACACCTCCCTCCACGACCTCGCTGACTACCGCGCGGTCAAGAACTTGGGGGAGCATGCGCTCACGCTTCCCGTCGCAGCATCAAGGCCATGAAGAGAGAGCTTCTGGCCGCTATCCCCACCCATGAGGCGACGCAGCGGGTGCGCTGATCGGAGGTCACCCTCACCTTTGACCAGACCGACCACCCGCGATGCGTTATCCGGGGAGAGCAGCTCGCGATGGTGGTCTCCCCCACCGTCTGCAACGTGAAGTTGAGGT
The DNA here is from genome assembly GCA_008326285.1 of Oryza officinalis. Lineage (NCBI taxonomy): Eukaryota > Viridiplantae > Streptophyta > Magnoliopsida > Poales > Poaceae > Oryza > Oryza officinalis. The sequence continues at coordinate 21,319,384 of BDMV01000009.1, forward strand.
GCGTCCTGATAGACGACGGCGCAGCCCTCAACATCCGGTCCCCCGTAGCTTTTGACATCATCAAGGCCCCGGGGATGAAGCTCCGGCCATCCGAGCTGATCATCGGCGTGACGCCGGGGCACACGTGGCCGTTAGGTCACATCGACTTTCTGGTCACTTTTGGTGGCCCCACCAACTTCCGCACCGAGCAGCTGGACTTCGATGTGGCGGATCTCAATCTGCCCTACAACGCGGTCCTGGGAAGGCCCGCGTTGGTGAAGTTCATGATGGCCACCCACTACGCCTACCTCCAGATGAAGATGTCGGGCCTCAGCGTCCCCATCACCATCCGAGGTGACCTCAAGATCGTGCTGGCTTGCATGGAGTAGCGCGTGAACAACCTCGCCGTGGTATCCAAGCCCGCGGGCGGCAACCAGAGGCTCGACGCCTCCACCGTTCGCTTGGACAGAGGAGGCTGAGCAAGCCCTCGCCTAGTTGAAGGCCTACCTTAGCTCTCCCCCGATCCTGGTGGCCCCGGAGCCCTAAGAATCGCTGCTGCTTTACTTAGCGGCCACCACGCAGGTAGTTAGCGTAGCTTTGGTCGTGGAGCGTGACGAGGAAAGCCCTCGACCCGCACGCCCCATCCTGTGTCGGACTGACCCGGGCCAGAGACGGGTGGTGAAGTGGGCGATTGAACTCTCTGAGTTCGATCTGCACTTTGAACCACGCCACACAATCAAGAGTCAGGCCCTCGCCAATTTCGTGGCCGAGTGGACCCCGACTCCTGAACCCGACCTCGGGCTCTCCGCCCCTGAGGCCGAGGCAGGTCCCTCGCGACAGCCTCACGTCGCCCATTGGGTGATGCAGTTTGACGGCTCCCTCGCCCTCCAGGGCGCCGGCGCGGGGGTCGCCTTGACCTCGCCAAGCGGGGACATCCTCAGATACCTGGTTCACCTAGATTTCCAGGCGACCAACAACATGGCGGAGTACGAGGGACTCCTTGCGGGACTCAGAGTGGCGGCCAGAATGGGGATCCGCCGCCTTCTGGTATTAGGCGACTCTCAGTTGGTCGTGAACCAGGTCTCCAAGGAGTACCGGTGCTCCGACGCGCAAATGGAAGCCTACGTTCGCGAGGTGCGACGTATGGAGCCCCATTTCGATGGGTTAGAGCTTCGGCACGTGCCCAGGCGGGACAACGTGCTCGCCGATGAGCTCTCAAGGCTCACCTCATCGCGAGCCCAAGCCCCACCGGGCGCCTTTGAAGAAAGGCTTGCCCAGCTGTCAGCGCGCCCCGATCTCCCGAGGGACCCACGCTGCCACGTCACCCCCGAGACCCGTCGGAGTCCAGGTCTCGGGGCCTGAGGGGGTCGAGCTCGGCCCCCCAAGACAGATCGCCTGGATGACTGAGATCCAAGCATTCCTCAAAGATGAGACTCTACTTGAGGATCACGAAGGGAGTGAGCGCGTCACTCCCGTCTCCAAGCGCTACATGCTGGTAGAGGAGGCCCTCTACCGGCGCAGAGCCAATGGGGTCCTCCTGAAATGCATCCCTTGGGAACAGGGCATCGAGCTTCTCGCCGATGTCCATGAAGGCGAGTGTGGAGCCCACTCTGCCTCGCGCACCTTGGTCGGCAAGGATTTTCGCCAGGGTTTCTACTGGCCGACGACGCTCCACGACGCAGCTGACCTAGTCTGGCGATGCAGGGCGTGCCAGTTCCACGCCAAGCAGACGCATCAGCCGGCCCAGGCCCTGTAGACCATTCCGCTTTCATGGCCGTTTGCGGTCTGGGGGCTGGACATCCTAGGTCCCTTTAGGAAGGCCTCGGGCGAGTACGAGTACCTCTACGTCACCATCGACAAGTTCCCTAAGTGGCCCGAGGCTTACCCGGGCATCAAGATCGACAAGCATTTGGCCCTCAAATTCATCAAGGGCATCACTGCCCGATTCGGGGCGCCCACTCCTCCACTCACCACACTCGTCCGCTTCCGACGCACGCGCCAGTCGTGCAGCCGTTGCGGTCAAGGTGGGGCAGATCGTGTCCGTATTAATTGCGCACGGTTACCGTGAAAGGCGCTATCATTACGCCTCCTGGCAAAACGGACCGACATGCCCCGGTCTACGCGCCGCCCTGAGTAATGCGACGGTTACGAGGCTGCTGCCCATTATTGCCAAGTGGCGGCTCCCTGTTGCACGTGGGATCGTGACCGTTGGGATTTTGCTCCAGGGACCCGGGCCCACGTGTCACTAGACCCGAGGGGTGACGTCAAACCTGGGTGCTCCTTGGGAAGGCCCGACCAGGCATGACGCCGGGGGCTACTGTCGGTGATACGGGCCCGAGGGTATCGAGACTAAAGGGACGGGCAGCCCCGTGCACCCACGTGGCGTGTCCCCCGGAGGGGTCGGGCCCGGGGGTGACGTGGCGGCTACCCTTCCTGTTTCCCCCGAGGGTTGGGCCGCTCCCAGACCTTCCCCGAGGCCTAGGTCGCCCTGACCCCCTCGGCGCAGGTGCCGTATGTGCGACGTTAGGTGAGCGTGACCAGAGCTCACCTAACCGCATTAATGGCGGCTCAGGCGAACGCACCACGTCGCATTTAATGCGGCGCGGCGCGTGCGTGGCCAGTATGCGACCGGTCACGATGAATGACCAGTCCTAGACCAGCCAGATCACGGGTGAGACGGTGGCAGGGTACCTGCACTAACCCGCGCGTCAGGCGGCATGCGGCACGCCTTGCCCCGTCCCATCAGAATGATAAGAGCTTTTTGCCTCTCGTCCCTCAGCCAGAGTTGGTATACCAGCTCCGGTCAGATGGTTTCCATTTTCCGATGCAAATGAAACACGGAAGTCTTCTTTCATTTAATGGAGCTTGACACGGGTGTCCTTGGGCGTCAGCCGCTTGACCGAGTGAAGGCCCTGCTGCAGCGTCTGTGCGAGTGGCTTTCGAGTCAACAAGACTGCCATTAAATATAAAAGAATGTTTTCTTCTATCTTAGGCAGCTTGTGGCCCATGTGGTAGCCCCTTGACATATAAAAGGAGACCCAGGCCTGAGTAGAAGGGAAGGGGGATGGAGGGGGACGAACAGAGATAGACAAGGAAGAAAGGGAGAGCAAGCACTTGTATTCCCTGATTTTTCAATCTCATATCCCACACACAGGAGTAGGGTGTTACGCTCCCCAGTGGCCCGAACCTGTATAAACGCTCGAGTCTCTGTCTCTCTCTCTTGGCCTTGCAATCAGGAGAAAGGAATTTCACCCTGCGCCCCCGGCCAAACTAGCAAAGGGGGGCCCTCTCTGTCCCCCGTTGAGGAGCTAACCCTCCGTCAATCCATCACACATAAACATTATACATGAACATCACAAGTCCATCTCAAATATAATTCACTAAATACATACATAAATACTTACATGCATTAAAATATATCAACATCCCAAAAAGAGCATGCAAATTTCATCCCAATTTCTGTTCTATATAAGAATAAACAGATAAGCATTGTTGTTGTTGCTATATCATTCAACATCCCAAATTCCAATTTTCATTAGAACATCCCAAATTCTGAGGCATCATCAAAAATTGAACATCGCATTCATATACAGGCATCCACACACAGACTGGGCATCATCATCGGCATCCATACACAGGCATTTCACAAGTTCTTTGGGAGGAGAGGAGCTGAAGACCGAGACAAAAAAGGCGTACCATTGGAGAGGAGGATGGTGGAGCTCAGAGGTGAGCACGACGAGGTGGCGGCCGAAGAGCTTCGTCCTGGTGCAACTGTGGAGACGAGGAGGAGGTGGCGGGGACAGCAGGGACGCGAGGAGACGACAGGAGATGACGAGGACGCAATGGCAATCCCCGATGTGGCAGCACGGTCGGAGGTGACCAGGAGATAACGAGGTAGCGCCCAGGAGACAATAAGGTGGTCGGTTCCCAGTGACGAGTCCCGGCGCACGGCAGCGGTTCCCGGTGATGAGTCCCGAAGACGACGGCGCGGCGGCCCACCCAAAAGACGACGACGAAACACGAAGGGAAAAAAGGAGGAGGAGGCGGCGCTAGGGTTTTCACTGGCGACGGCGACGAAATTTTTTGGTAGCCCGGTGGCGGCGTCTGAGGAACTTAGAAAATTTTACGTGAAGTGTGTGTAGTTCTGAGAGGAGTATGTAGATCTAAGAGTGAAAGAACCCTAGTCTTCATGTGGTCAAACCACATCGGTGACGGACTTTGCAGTTATCTTTATCGAGCCTAAGTTTGCGCCCGTCACCGATGACAACCATCGGTGACAGGCCTAAATATTATCTTTATCGGGCCTCAATTCGAGCCCATTACCAATGATACTCATCGATGACGGGCGTAGGTTTAGGGCATCTTTGTCAGGCCTAAAAATAAGTCCGTCACCGATAGGTCTCGTTGGTGACGGACTCGAAATACATGCATATGGATAATGTCTGTACGAGTATATCTTTGTCAGTGTTTATTTCGGCCCATTAGAGATGACGACGCTATGATGGTCCGCAAGCCCCTTACACAGAAAAGGCCGTTACAGATAAGAAGTTTTGTACTAGTGAAATATTCCATCAAGTTCCAACCCTCTTACTCACCGCTATTGTTTCGGATAGCACTAGCAACCTCAATTTCGAAAGTCGCCTTGACACCAAATAGCTTCTCATCGCCATCAGAGACAACAAAATTAAACAACATATAAGGTTCTTCTGGCAATACTTTAACAAGGATGCCCATGACGAGGTCAATATCAAACACCAATGATTTGTGCATGCGCATCTTGAGGTGTTGTCTGCTGGAGCATCAAATCTTTGCATCAGGCACCTTGAGAGTGTCATTGACCTCGAAGTTCTTGTCGTAGTAAGGGCTATAGTGATGTTGGTGGTACCGACGTCGGCGGTGTTTAGCAGGAGCGGGGTGATCCATGCCGGGTAGAAGGGCGACAACGACGTGGCAGAGCGCCATTGCTGGCACACCAACACGACACTCAGGTGGCTTGACCACGGCAGGCGCTCTAGGATCTGGGTGAGCACGTCTGTCGGGAAAGACGACCAGTCCCGAGCCTGCGGCTTCGACGCAATGGCCTCCTTCTTGCTTGCTCTCGCCGATTAAACCCAGTGCCCAAATCGAGAGATATGTATACGACGTGAGCGCACGGTGTCTACTGTCATACAATGTTTTTTGCCGCTTTTTTCGTTGTGTGTGTGGCGATGGGGAGAGGACTTATTGGGATGCGCGGGAACATAAAACAAGAAAGCTACTAGCGCATAATTAATTAAGTTTTAATTATTTTAAACTTAATATTTTAAAGTAACTTTTATATAGAAAGTTTTCATACTAAATGCAGTTTGAAAAATATATACTACATAGGTGTACTTGAGGATTGGCCCAACCGCCCAAGTATGACCTAAAGGGGATGAATGTGTTCAATGTCGCCTTCCCCAAATATCCTAGTAACTTTTACTGGGGATTTTCCTTCAATTTTGGACAACAATATAAAGCTGATTTAAATTTGAAAACATGAGTTTTTAGGATAAAATTTAGGGGTTTTCTTTGTCACTTTGGTTGTTGAGCCCTCTCTTTTCATGTTTGCTAAGCAGACAAGTAAAAACCCTACTTCAGATAATTCTTAAAAAGACAAACTTAAGAATTCAAAGTCATTTTATTATATTATAATCAGCACAAACAAAAACGTGATAAAATTTTGGATTTTGTGAGTACCATTTTCTACTATAGTACTCTCTCGGCTTTGGATTTTCTCCAATAGGTAATCACGAAGAAACGGTGATGAAGACAGCTGTAAGGCAGCTACGAAGAAACGGTAGTGAAGGTGGAGCTGTAAGATAGCTGCGAAAGTACGATGGTGAAGGTGGAGCTGTAAAGGTCAAAAAGAACAGTGGCCTAGCATTGACGATGAGACGATGAGAATCGATAGATTTGGTCTGTTAGATCCTCCGCCAAATTTTTTTAAACTGTCACATCGAACATTTGGACACATGCATGGAGTATTAAATATAAATGAAAAAAAATAACTAATTACACAGTTTGCGTGTAATTTGCGAGACGAATCTTTTAAGCCTAATTGCGCCATGATCTGATAATGTGGTGCTACAGTAAATATTTGCTAATGACAGATTAATTAGGCTTAATAAATTCGTCTCACAGTACGGATTCTGTAATTTGTTTTGTTATTAGTCTATGTTTAATACTTCAAATGTGTGTCCGTATATTCGATGTGATACGTCAAAATTTTACACTCCTAATCTAAACACCTCCATAATGAGTTTTGTGGCTTTATGCCAAATAGTGGTGAGGCTAACAGACAATAGCGGCGCCAGCTTCCCCCGATGAGTGGAGACAGTTACACAAGAGGACAAATATGTCAGAGGCTATTATTTTTTTTGGCTAGAAGAATATCCTTTCAAACTTAAATTCTATACCAATAAATTAAAAGAAATGATATATTGATATATGTACAACCTTAACATCCGACTACGACTAGGGCCAAATCTTATGCTACATACGATAGATGACTGACGTCATGATAAAATCTGACGTGCATTTGTTAGCGTGTTTCATGCCATAACATAGTTGGATAGGAGTTGTACGTGTAGCAGCTCTCAATTTGAATACTCGTTTGAAAAAGGTAAATTATTTCCCCTGTTAAGAAAAGAAACACGCTGAATATCTTTGCTTTTATCAGCAGAATTCATTCGAAAAAGATATTCCATCACCAAATAATTACATCAAATAAAAAAATCATTGGACAGATGAAATGCCGCGGTCGTTTTTCTTGTGTTTGACACTTTGTTTGCTTGCCCTCCTACAGTCCTACGATAGAAACCGCGGCGCGCCGCGTGCGCCCGCGACCGTGGCGTGACAATTCAGAAAATCTTCATGTTCCTGACGGATTGCGGCAGCTTCCACCCGCCGCCCTCCTTCTTCTGCGCGTCGCGCCCGCACTGCCCGGCGCTCCTCAAGGCGGCTGCGGCGCCGGCGGCCTTCGACCCCGCGCCGGCGCACCCGTGGTCGGCGGGGAACCGGTGCTTGAGGCACACCTTCTGGCCGCACCCCTTGCACCCGCTCGTGTTCGAGAACGTGAGCGTCTCCTTGCACCGGGGCACGGGGCACCGTGGCTTGCGCTTCCTCGCCGGGTCGCAGCGACGCGACTGCGCGTGCGCCTCCAGCACGGCGGCGTCGTCACCGTCCCCGGGCCGCCGCTCGATGGCGTCGCCGCACGCCTCGCAGACCACGACGGTGCGGCCCTGGTCCGCCGCCCGCGCGCAGCCGTGGTCCCTGTACGTCCGGTGCTCCGCGCAGAACGTCTTGCCGCAGCCGTCGCAGTCGAACGGGAGGAAGTCGAGCTGGTTGCAGTCCACCCTGTCGCACTGCGCCCCCAGGTCCGGGAACGCCTCCGTGCCCCGCCGCGCCATGGAAATCGAAATCGATCGACGAGGCGACGATTGGTTGGTTGCCTTGATGATTTCTTCCTCCTTGAGCTACGAAACGATTTGTGGTTTTTGGGATCGCGTTGACGAGCGTGGTGGCGTGGAGAGGTGGTGGCGATGGTCGCGTGGTTTTATAGAGGCGGGGGTCGTTTCCGACGCGGTTTGCCTTTCTTTTCCGGCAAGAAGAAGGTGGGGTCCGGGGGTTGGGGGCAGTTTGGTCCGGAATAGTCCGGTCTGCTCTGGAGGCGCCTTTACTTAGCGAAGGCGGTTTTGGGTTTCGGTTAGTTTAGTTTAGTTTAGTTTAGCCGCGTTGGCAGTGACGTGTCGTGTTGGAATGGTGGGGCCTGGTTGTTTTCTTTCTAGGAGGTGGAGACCGAGTCGGATTTGGGTGGGCGTGGGTCACAAAAGGCTGGCAGCATGTGAGGGAGTCCGGATGACTGAGACGGCTCGTTTTAGTGAAGGCCCATATAGGTGATTTTATGGACCAAAATTGCTGTAATTGCAGATTTGCAGGTGTCAATGCTATTAGCAGTTTGAATAATTGTTTAGGCCCAGGTTTGGGCCCAAAAGAAGTTATTGATTATAGTAGTAGTGGTTACTTTGTACTCGTACTATGGCGACGGTGCAAATGCAAAGCACGGCAATCTTGTTGCGTCTGCGCGTGAATGCATGCTTCTATTCTATCTGCGCAGTACAATACAAGTCACACTATATGTGTGGATAGAAAAAAAGAAAGAAAAGAAATATAAAATGTAAGCACGTCAAAGTATCAAGCTTCAAAAATCTCAACCGCATTTGCCAGCCCCTCCACTATTGTCTTCCACGGCAAACCATATCTCCTTGCTGACATGAATGCTGCCTCCCTGCCGCTGAAAAGTTTGGAAAAAAAACACATCAAACCAACCTCAAATTAAGGAGGAAATCCCTAAAATTTCCAAATTGATGCAACGGGACCGCTTTGTCTCTCCCTCCCCCCGTCACGGCCATGACAACGCTCCCGTAGTCCCATATATCACTGGCACTATTCATTGCTGACAGATGTGAATCGTTTTCAGCCCCCTTCATTGCTCGTTGATGAAACGCCCGGGGTCCAATCCAACAACGATTATCGCCTCCTCATCCCTCGTTGCAGCCTCGACCATATATAGCAGCCGGTGCATGCAAGACGCGAATCGTATGCTGCTGCTGCTCACACGTGTTTACAGTTCCAGTGAAATCCGGTCTAAATTTTGTAAAATTCAGACTACTCGGACCGGTTGGAAAACACAAAACCGCTCGATTTTTTTTTATCAAGTTCTAGAAAATTCAAACTCTAATTTAAATTTTTGATAAGATTTATCTAAGATTTCATCATTTCTTTTGTTAGTTCATAAACGGTTTTCATGAAATCTGATAGGAGGTTGTGAACCTGGCTAGCATACGGAAGCGTGGGGGCAGGTAAGGTAGGTAGGTACGCCGGAGGAGCCGGGCGAGGGGTCACTCATCACTACTCACACTTCACTCGCTCTGTCGTACCGAAGCCCGAAAGTTGTCAGCGTCATCACGAACACGCGACGACGCGGACGCCGCAACGACGACGACGAGCTAGCTAGCCGGTGACCTCAGCGGCGGGCTGCCCTCGCGTCACCCAGCCGCTGACCAATCTCGCTCTGCAGCCTGCACGCGCTCCATGACAGCCTTACCAGCTTTGCACATGGCTCCGCCCGCATAAATCCAAGCAGAAACCAACACCTCGCTTTGCCTGGCCGCTCTGCTCAACTTGGTCAAAACCCAAGCTCCAAAGTTAAGCAGCTCATCTGTTTCCAAACCAATCCTTAGCTATATGTGGGCCGGCCGAAATTGACCGTTGCCAGGCGTCAATGCGGCTGTGAATCCACCAGGTACTCTACAAAATGTCAACTGTTGTACAGTTTACACCGTTTTGCCAGCCAAGAAATTACTCGACTGTTGACTCTAATACTAGTAAGTTACTACTAGGAGTACAAATGTACAGTAACAGCAAGATGAACGACAAACACTTGGCATTAGTTGTAGTAAAAGAATGTGTCGACACCAACAACTCGTGAAGACTACTACAGCTCGTGTACTGGATTGCACCGGCCGGTCATATAGCAAAGGGCTAACTTCCTGGCGCATCCAAAGCATGCTTACCCAATCGAAATGTACCCTATATCCGTTGCTTACATTACACTGCAAACAAAGCAAAACGAACTGTTCATTATCGGAGAAGGAAAGCTAATTAGTTGCTTGTGTGATGGCTTAATCCATGTTTGTTCAGAACCTTCTTTCGCTAATCACGTCCCATTCCCTGGCTGTAGTGCCTACTCTGATTGACCCCTCCACATGCAGTGCATGGCTTACCTAAGCGTTGAACTTGCATGACTGACTGACAAAGTTCCAAATACTCCTGTCGTTCCCTTTTTGCATTCTTTTCTTAACGAAAAGGTTTTTGTTTGTTGCCCCTCATGGTCAGGCGATTGGCACCACTCTGAGTTAGTTTTAGGTGCTAGATTCCAACTAATAATCACCTTTTTCTTGTTGCAAGATGCCACATTTCTGGTATGGAATCTAGCATTTTGCCACCACCATTTTGTTTGTTGTGCATCTGTTATGAACTTCCTCTAGTTTTGTCCTTGCAGAAATTCAGATTTGGAGCAGATTAGCAGTTCGTCAGGCGATTGGCACTACCCTGAGTTAATTTTAGGTGTAAAATTCCAACTAAAAACTACACTTTTTTTGTTGCAGAATTCATAGTACATTCGGGTATGGAATCTATCATTATGCAACCACCATTATCAAGTTCTGTTCTTGCAGGGCCTTTGGAGCAATGCGTCAGTGAGAAAAGGGTCTGTGTCTTATGACATGGGCAACATCCAGGAATCAAGTGGTACATGGAGACCATGGAGAAAAGGGTCAGGCTTGCATATGACCCTACAGGAAATGTAGACCATACTGTACTACCTTTGGTAGGGGACAAGCATGGCCTCACCGTCCTTGTCAAAAATTTAAAAAAAGGATAAATTCCATATCTAGATCCGTCCATGGACAGCTAGGATTGAATTCTTTCATCCAATTATCAAGCGCTGCCGAGGTATCGGCAGCCACTGATTTCTCTGATTTTCCATTACCAATGAGGAGTGTTCCATGGACACATCGGTTTCATCTGGAATTCAAGTGTCTTGCTCAATTTGTACAAGAAAAAAGAATCCATTTTTGTTAAATTTTCACGAAAAACTTGTGAAATTTTGTCTTAGCAGAACAGAACAGAGAAAATTCAGTCATCTGATGAAACAACATAGTGGTAACTGGTAAGATCCAACACAAAATTTCACATAAAGCAAAGATCACAAAACAGAGTATCAAGCATTAAAAAGGTGTTGCTAGTGTAATTGGATTGGATCGGAGCAAAAGGATTTGGTCTTATTTACAGATGCAGAAATTCAGAAGAATTTCGTCTTTCTTCCTGGACAATGCCCAAGTTTGGAAAGTACACACAGAACAATGCCATACTCTGGCTTGCAAGCAACACCCCTCACCGGCTTGTCGCGAGCCCCTGTCAACTTTACACATCCGAGCACAAGTGCACAACACATGGGGAGCTCGCCGCCGCCGCCGTGGCGACCTCGCCGGCGTCGACCAGCGAAGGCAGCTGTCGCAATCCGCATTTCCTAATGGAGGGTGTCTCGATCTCAACTGTCTAATGGTGTACTAGGTATTCGGTGGAATCAATCAATCACACAGTGGTGGTGGTGATTTAGAATTCGGCCGTGTTGCCGCACGACGACGACCCGAGCTCGCGCTGCCGGCGGCGGAAGGACATGAGGCCGTCGGACACGATGCTTCCGGCGCAGTCGTCGCCGTCGCCGCACTCGAGGCTGCTGCCGGTCAGGTCGGCCGCGTCGTCGGCCTCGTTACGCATGGCCCGGAGCGTCTTCCTCGCCATGTCGCGCCGGACGACGCCCGGGGCGCACTCCTCGGCAACGCGGCGGAGGGCCCTGTCCGCGCCGGCGGCGCGCGCGAGGCCGCGGAAGCGGAGGCTGCCCCGGCTCATGGCGTACATCGCCGCCACGCACCACTCGTCCAGCTCGGCGCTGCGGGTGTCGTGGGAGAGGATGGCGGTGACGGCCGCCACGGCGCCCGCGTCCATCAGCGCCGCGCGGCCCTCCGTGCAGGCGGCCACGTTGCAGACGACCATGAGCGCAAGCCTCCGGATGGGCGTCCGCTCGGCAGCGCTGGACGCGACGGCGAGGAGAGCCTTGGGCGCGCCCGGGAAGCGGGCGATCTTGGACTGGTTGACGGCGGCGAGGGAGAGGTGGTAGAGCGCCATCCCGGCGTCGCGCCGCGCGGGCGCGGGGTGGGCGGGGGAGGTGAGGAGGTCGAGTAGGGGAGGCACCGCGCCGAGCACGCCGATGGCGGCGCGGTTGTCCTCGTGGAGGGCGAGGCCGAAAAGCGCGCCGGCCGCGTGCTCACGGGCCTCCGGCGGCGACGTGCTCGAGCGGAGCACCTCGACGAGCGGCGGCACGGCGCCCGCGCGGACGATGCGCACCTTGTTCGCCGGCTCGAGCGTGAGGTTAACCAGCGCAGCCGTCGCGTCGACACGAGCGCTGGCGTGGCGCGGGATGAGCAGCACGCGGCGGAGCGCGGCGAGCATCCGCGGCGTGCAGAGCGCGCGCCGCCGCTCCGCGCTCTCCCGCGTGGCCTCCCGGAGACCAACAACGGCCAAGACCACCTCCTCTTCCTCCTCCGCATCCATCACCTTAGCAACCACCACGTCCTCGAGAGGATCAACCGCCGCCTCCACCTGCTCCCGAACCACCTCCTTGTTTGTCCCCTCCTTCACGGGCTTCACACCAACCTCCTCATCCGCCGGTATAATCTCCGACGAAGACGTGTACGACGAAGTCGAACCCGCGGACGCCGGCGACGAGTAGGACGAATTAGACGAGCTCGCCAGCGCCGCCCGCCGAGTCCTCACAGACTTCGCCGCATCGGGCGGCATCGCGCGGAGCACGGCCTCCCGAGCAGCCTCGGCCGACGGCGGCGCCGGCATCACCCTACCGGAGCGTGCGCACCAGGTCCCAATCGCCGCCTTGAGCGCCGCGTTGGGTATCATCGCGTCGGAGGCGGCACCCATCCCGGGCGGCAAGAACGCGAGCTCCGCGCATGCCTGGAGGCAGGCGCGCTCGTAGGTCTGACCCGACGGCAGGATCACCGGGTCGGCCATGAGCGCGCCCAAGATCGAGCACACGAACTCGGCCGGAGGTGATTCCTCTTGTTGTACCGCCGCCGCCGCCGACCGCGCAGGCGAGTGGGGCTCGGGCTCCGGCTGGGAGGATGATTTGGAGGACGGAGACGACGGCGCGCTGCGGTGGAACGGCAGCTTCCAGCGGCGAGGGCGGCCCGCACCCATGAAGTTAGCGGCGGCGGAGGCGGCGAGGGGAGGAGGAGCTAGAGCTAGGAGAGAGCGCTGCTTTTGTTGCGGCGGCCATTGGCTCTCGGGGGTTTGTATGTTTTTTATTTTCTCTTTTGGGGTTCGGGTGCTTCGTGCCTTGGCTGGAACTGAGGTCAGTGTGTGCGCGCGCGCTTCTCCTCGGTTTTATGCGAGACAACGAGAGAGAGGGGGGGAACCTTAGCCGGGAAGGGATCGCGGGTGGGTCTCCGTGTCGCGGTTTTTTGCGGTGGATTTTGCTGTGATTTTGGCTGCGTTTCACGGTGGAAGTACGGGGCGGGTGGTGCGCGCCGCGCGTTGGTTCAACACTTCAACGGCTGGGCGTGGTTGGGGTGGGCGTTTTTTTGGGCCGGAACACCGGTTGCTTGGTTGGTTGGTTCAGCGAGTGAGCTCAGACGAGTGCGCCGCTAGACTAACACAGGGTCTCGTGCAACGCACGGTTGCACGAATGGGGGAATAGAATATATGAATGTGAACTCGCTGGTTGACCTAGGCTGAGGTTAGTTAGTGAGTGTTGCCAACTCCAAACAGTACACACGAACAGAACGTTCATTAGCGCGTGATTAATTAAGTATTAGCTAATTTTTTTTGAAAATGGATTAATTTGATTTTTTTAAGCAACTTTTGTATATAAACTTTTTGCAGAAAAATACACCGTTTAGTAGTTTAAAAAGCGTGCTCGGAAAAAAAATAACGAACTCAGCACTAGTAGGGTGTGTTGGTTTGTATGAGTTGGGAAGAAATTCCCTCCGCACGAAAAACGGAGCGACTCATTAGCACATGATTAATTAAGTATTTACTAATTTTTTTTGAAAAATGGATTAATATGATTTTTTAAAGCAACTTTCATATAGAAATTTTTTGCAAAAAACACACCGTTTAGCAGTTTGAAAAACATGCGCGCGAAAAACGAGTGAATTCACATTTTTGTTGAAAAAATTTCTTTTGTAATTCCTCACATAAGGATTCCGAAAATACCATGTCCCCGCCTACACAAGCAAATTGATAAAACTCCAAAAATAGCTTTTTCTTTTGACTCAATCATCTTCTTCTCCTTAGCATTAGGGAAAGACAAGAAAATTTCAAGCTAGAAAACATTATCTAGAATTTCTTTTAGATTTGAAGCTATAATAGAACTAGAATAGATATCTTTTGTTTTCTACTCACGCGAGCCCATATCTTTCTTTTTTATCAATTGCTAATTTCGATCTTCCTCCCCAATCTGATATTATAGTTTCGGTGTAGATAGAAATTTCTTTATGGTCTAATTTCGAGCGGTAGTAAATACCCAACGAACACAGAGAGCCTAAGATCGTTTCGCCGCGAGTCGTAGCACGATTGCGTCTCCGTCTCGTGCATATATATATCTCTATCAGAAACCGAAAGAAGTAAAAAAAAAGAATGATCTTATATCGACCGCCCTTTCTTACCAAAAGAGGGTCTCAGGGAAAAGACGTCAAACATTTCTTTTTTCTCTCTGAGTTCCGGACGGTGCAGAATTCCACCAGGAGCTCAGCTCGTGATGCTGCTCGCTTGCGCCTCGTTTCACCGTTCGTGGCAGCTCAACTTTGGGCAAACGCACACCACAGCCACACAGGACAGGCGTACGTGAGATCGTTTTCAGGTCTCGTCTGCGAGCTCCGAAAAGGCCGAGACGCTGAGCCAATTTGCTTCGCGTCTTGGACGCCGCGGACAAACGCCTCAACGTCCGGCAGCCAGAGAGCTGCCCAGCTGCCCCTGCAACAACGGCGAACTCCCCTGCACACACACACAAACACACAAGAAGACGATCCCATCGTCCTCAATTCCACAGGAGAGGAATTGGCGGGGGCGTGTGAACCGGATAGGCCGGGTCAAAGCAAAGGCCATCGCTGTCCGCGTCTCGGGGAATCTGACACGTGAGCAATGACTCAGTGAGGAGGAGGTTTTCGGTAGGATGAGTTTTCAACTTCTTTTTCTCATGTTCCGTACGTATGTTTTTTAAACTTTTAAACGATATTTTTTTAAAAAAAATTTTATATATGAAAGTTATTTTAAAAAATTATATTAATTCATTTTTTAAAAAATAATTAATAAATATCTAATTAATTATAAAAAATATGTCTTTTCGTTTTACGTGCACAGTGAGGTTGGGTCCTCCCAAACACAGCCTGATCAGTGATCCAGCCAGCGCGTAGTAGTAAATGTGCAGCTCCCTTGTTTATGCGTGTCTGTGTGGGGGATGTAGCTGGCGAATTGGCGATTTGTTTTGAGTATAGGATTAGGATGGGAGTCGTGGGACCAGGTGTCCATGTTATCTTCCATTTCTTGCTTCACCTGGTCAATGCACTGTCACTTTTGTCACTGACTGAATTCTACTCTCGCTGATCAAGATACACTTGTTCACTAAGGCTGCGGCGTGGCAGATTGGCAGCTGAGCTGGAGCTGGGATCATTGGTGAGTTCTTCACTCTACTTTTTTAACTTCCATCTTTTTTTTTCGCGCGCACGCTTTTCAAACGGTTAAACGATGTGTTTTTTTTAAAAAAATTTTATACGAAAGTTGTTTAAAAAATCATATTAATTTATTTTTCAAAAAAAATTAGTAAATACTTAATTAATAATGTGCTAATGAGTCGTTCTGTTTTTTGTGTAGAGTAAATTTCTTTCCAACACACCGAAAAGAACACACCTTAGGACGTTGAGCAGAATGAACAGCCACCGCATTTCTACCCAAATCGTGACCGAAACGGATTATGGAGCAGATGGTTGCTATTGATTATTTATTTGATTATAGAGATAAATTAAATACTATAATAAATATATTTAACAAACAACTTAAATTAAAATAAATGTTCTCAGTATAATATAATATAGAAGAAAGTTTTTTCTTCAGAAAATGTATTTTTTGAAACATGAGTAAATAATCTGTTTCAACGGTAGATAAATAATATGAAAAAGGTAGGGGGATTAGATTAGGATGAAGTCCAAGCTTATGACAACTATATCACTCAACTTTGGTGCTTAGTGGTCCAAAATATAATATTGGCTCGAAGACAAACCAAAATTTAACCCCATCTGAGGTATAGTTTGGTGGCATTCATGCAAGTATCAAAGCTTAGTCCATCCTTAATCACCAATGCACTATTAAAGTACTGTTAGTCTGTTACTAGCTTCGGTTATTAGGTCACTAACATGTCATGGCGCGTGGCTACGTTGTAGACTAGTTTAATTTACACAATCTACTTACCAAGTACCAACTGGGCAGCTCTTGTCTCTTCTTGTGAAGTACATTTCTTTTGTCATATTTTATATTTTATAATAATGACGGTTCATGGCATAATGATGAGTCCAGACTGTTGTTAGTATGTTAAGCATTGGGCATTAAGCAAAATGAAATGCTTACGAGTTAAGACAATGGCTTGAATGACAAATCAAAATTTAATCGCATCTGAGGTAGTGAGGTGGCATCCATGCAAATATAAAAAAATCAGTCGATCCTATTCACCAACCAGGTATTAAAGTACTGTTACAATCAATATTATTGGTTACTACGACATCAGTAGTACTTAGGTTAGTAACTTGACATACATAGCACATGGCTATGTGGTAAGATTAGTTTAATTAATCTGGATTGCAAAAGTAGGTTCCCGTCCTGATTCTTTCCCCCGGGTAGCTCTTGTCTCATGTTGTAAACAACACTAATCACTTGCCATCTTCCATTAAACAAACAATGACGGTTTCATTAACATAATCCCTTGTGGAGATGTGGCCACTAAGATTATATATGTACACATATGCAACAAAGTATTGTTGGCACTGAAGAGTGCAGCAGCGAGACATCGATCTCTTGCGACTTTAAGCAGCCTAGGGTGCCTTGCAGAGAAGGTTTATTCCTTGGGCTCAGTAGAAGTGTAGTAGAACACTAGAACATGTTCTCTTTTTTTTTTCACCAACAAAAGGTCCCCCTCTGGCTCCACATGTTTTCTCCTTTGTGGAGTACTCCAATACCCCCTCATGGAAATACGTATATACTTACATTACTAGTCCCTAAATTGGACGTACGTGTGGGCTGCGTGCACCACGAGAAAAAACCGGTATGGTGATCTACTGATCTGGGTGTATTGTAACACTTCAAGCGCCTGCAAAAAGGATGGCTGATGCATCTATATACGTTGCAAGTTGCATCTCCCTCTCTTCAAAATTTTAAGACAACTAGGCCTTGTTTGAAATAGTTTATCGAGCGAATTATCTATTTGATTGTATGGCTAAATTAAATAGTTTAAAAATAAACTTAACAAAGAAATAAGTAGTACAAGTAATATGATAGAAGAAAGTATTTTTTCTAGAAAATGTAGTTTTAGAGGCGTGGATCTATAGTAATAATCTAGTGAAGTAGCTAAAAACGTATTTTTAGAAGCGTGTTTGTGTATTTGCATTGTAAATGTTCTAAGACGATATGTTTTGCATTTTACTAACTATTTGTGATTGTAGAACTGATCAAATTTTACATTTACTCATTAATACTTCCGTTGTTTCAGTTCTCACACAAATAGAACGGCATGCTTATGTAGCATGGTACATACCCCAATTGCAAAGAGTGGCCTCATCTTGATGCATACCCATGATCCGACGTTCTTGGAACAAACGCAAAGGACCCAACAATGCATGCTCCCATATGCCGAGTTGCTGATCGATCAATCAACGATGTATTACACACATCAACCCAGCAGCACGCCATGGCGAAGCTGAGATTCCCATCATGGCTTCTCTGCAACTTGGAACACATGTAGCCATGCAAAACATTGCAACAATGTTTGTAGGTGAAGAGGATCATTCAGATTCCATCAGGCTGAAAGCTAAGCTATATACCTGCATATATGCAGGCTCGTTTGCTTGCTAGATCTATAGCTAGTTCACATCACTGATTGATCGTTATCAGTAACAGAAATCATTTCACGCATTGCCGTTCTGCAGCCGCAAGTGACGATTAATTATTGCATGTGTTGAACTCGACTCTCTCCTGGATGAAGCACTGAGCTGAAGAAAGGCAGATGCAAAAGCAGGCAGGGAAAAAAAAGGCAGGCAAGAGAGAGCTTTACAAGAGCCAGATGCACGCTGAATGATATATGCCTGAAAAGTTTCAGTTGTTCACACCAACATGTGGTAATTACTACTAGTAAGTACTCCTCCGTTTCCAAATGTATGACGTTGATTTAACTAACGTGAAGAAAAAGAAAGAAATGGAGGGAGGAGTTAGTTTGTTCACACCAACATGTATTAATTATACTTAATTACTACTAGTTTTCTCTAACAAATCCATCCATAGTACTTCGTTTACTGCAACTAGCATGTGACCATGTGTGCTCTTTTGGGTTGAATGGAATGGAATGTTTAATATAGCTGAATAGATGAATGATTTCGAGGGTACAAAGGGACAGATTAATTACTATAGGAATGAAAATGGATTTAAAATAATATTATAAGAAATTTAGATGCATAAAATTTTTGCACGCAGCGTTTAGGAGATCGTGAAGTGCGTGTATTCTTATATTCCATTACATTTTATATGGGAAAAAGAACAAGCCAAGCAAGAATTTGACAGGACATACTAATGCATAGGAGTATATACCTAGTGGTTTCTTCAGGCTTCAAAATCTTGACAGATATTGCAGTAGACAGCAGTGCATTAATCTACGACTTTGTGCTGCAAAGTGTCATTTTTGCTAGATAATGTAATGCAAAGCGACTTGTACACACCTGCTTTGGATAGGAAGAGGTAAGCTTGTTGAAAAGGACGCATACTATTTTCTAATTCCAAATTTTCTAAAAAGTACAAGTTTTGTAACCACAGAATACGGTTTCTTGGGTTTACTTATACGTCTGTGTATCGGAAAAGCAGAGCACACTTTAATCATGTAGCTCATAGTGGGTTCACACATTGCTTCATCTTTCATTGGATCCCCAAAAGGTGGTGTTACATTTACATGAGGAGAATATACGGTTAGTTGCCATGACAATTTGCTCACGAAACATCTCTCCATGAAAGCTTTTACATTGCTACAAATTTCAGAAATGAAAATGGCTATATATGCTTGCCTGAAAACATTCAGAAATGATAAATCATATGTAGAAACAAATCTCTAACCCATAACAACTGCATGGCTGTGGCTGTGTACATCAGGTTTGGATGCTTCTAATCCATTTTTCAGAAATCTACTGCATGATTGGACGGTCAAAAGATGCAATGGTTCTCCTCTCTCGTAGATACTAAAGCAAGCTTGACTGATGCAACAATAAGGCATGAGTTATGTATACAACCTTTTATGTTGTATATGTTGAATTATCCGTGATTTTCTCGCGATATAATACGGCTTTGTATTAAGATAATTTGCAGGGGAAAAATTCGACAAAGACAGAGCACAAAAAGGTGTATTTGTTGAGCCGTGTGAAAGCAAGCACTCGATGAGGTTTTCATCGAGGCTAAGCTAAGCTGTCTTGGAGCAAGCCGTGCAAGAAGTCTTCCTCCTCTCCTGCTTTTCTGCTGCTCTGCTTTGTGTTCGATTGGACCCCATGGAGGAGTGTGCTGCAGTGCTTGGACAGGCGACGCATGCAGAGAGACAAGCTGCATCTTGCTTGCTTTCCAGTTTGGTTTTGGTTTCTATCCTATATCATTGGCTAGTGGCTTTTGCTTCGCGCTTCACAAACAATTTCATTTCGAACTTTGCGGTTTAATTGTTTTCTTGTTGTGGACTTTAGGTGGTTCAGCAAAAGCTAATCGATCGATAGTTTCTCTTTGTTTTTAAGGAAACATAGTACAAACAATACATACACAAACACCGTACCTATGATCATCTCAGCGGACAAACATATCAGTGACGAAGTTAGATAGGTATATCGTCTATCACTTAAAACATAATTAGATTTAAATATAATTATATTAAAAAACATGTATATGTTTTTTTAGGTAGAGACCAAAAGTTAATTCCATTACCTAATTATCATATTAGTGATATTAGGGATTTATCCTATCTATTCAACTTGTGTTTCTTCAATGTAACTGAAACAAAAAAAGAGGAGCACAGTAAAAGTAAAATTCCGTTGCTAGGTAGAGTTGCCAAGTTGCCATGTAGACCAGATCAGCTTGTAAAGTGTGCAACAGATTGTACTGCTGCTTGCCGACGATTCATCAACTAGTGGTTGATCCGGCCAGTGCAGGCTGTTGCGGATCGTTCTGATCACGCAATCGTCAATACGGATCGTACATTTGTACTTTATAGATATGAAATTAATGATATGTATACGGTTCATACGACGTATTCGATGGGAGTACATTTATGTGGCTGATGTACTAATGTGGTCCATGCATCTTCCATTGCGCTTCACGAGCCATGCAAGATCACATCAGATCAGATCAGATCAGGACCGTTGGATAAAAATGATCATCACTCCAACTGGTCTGCATGTGTAGATTGAATTGAACACAATGATGTACCAGATACAAGGTAGAAGATGATGTAGCTTGTTGGTAGGAACGTGCATTGCATTTGCATAGCCAAGAAGCAAGGAATCCTAGATACCTCCATTTCAACCATGATTCAGTAAGGAGGGGCCCAAGGAGTGCAGAGAGATGTGTGTCATTTCCAACATAGAGAAGCCAACAATGGAACATGTTACAAACACCACTGTTACAATACAAATGTTACTGTCAGGAAATAGTTTTTCAAGGTTCCACAAAAACATGAGCCGGATACAACAGAATAGGAGGTACTTAATTCTTGTCAGGGGCGACAATGAACTAGACAGGCTTCCCATTCAACTTTGGGAAGGGATCTTGTTTGCTGAGGACAAGAACTTTGCTCTTATGAGCAAAGTATCCTTTAATGAGATTCTTGTATATCAGGCACGCCATGATGCACTCCACCTGATAGCAAGGAGTAGAGAAGGTTAATATATCACAGAGAAGTAGTAGGTTTCAGTTTGAAAATGAAATGTGTGTGCTGTCAAAGAGAACCTCATCCACGTCCATGTCAATTTCAAGCCATTTCAAAGCTTTTACAACGACCTCTAGCTTAATTTGATGTGCCTTGGCTGGCTCCTTCTGCCTCTGAATGATATGGCTGTAAAAGGCATAGCAAATTGAGAAGGGAATTGGTCATCACGGAAAATGAAGTATGACAAGTTGACAACGACCACTTTAAGATTACACTCACATTTTCTTAACTAATCTCTGATAGACTTGAAGTTCAAGCTTCTCCAATACAAGGTAGACACCAGATTTTAAGAATCTTGCAAAATAAACAAGCAGTCAGTGACAGTTGATGGACTGAAAGAAAAAAAAATTCAGCAAACGATACATGAACTTACTGGTCTTCATGCCTTTCGAGTGCTTGCCTAAGAAGCCTGAGATCTCCTCTCTTAAGTGAGGTCACAACATCTGCATACTGAAAGACTAAATAAACACTTGTACAAATCTAAACGGGGTATCTGGGAAAATTTCTCTACAATTATGGATAAGAAGCTGTGATGCCCTAAAAAAGAAGTTACATGTTTACAAACCCAAATAAATAATTCAGCGGAGCATATTTAGCAAAAGTGACTGGTACAACTAAATAAATTAAACAATGAAGCACGAACTATATCAGACTTAGCTTCTATACCAAAACAGCTTACAAATAGAAATGGAAATTTTACCCATGCTACATATTGTTGTCATCTGAGAAATAATAATGAATAGAAGGAAATAATGAATACTAATAGCAAAACCAGCATGAGTCAAAATGGAAAAAATGAATAGAAAGTTTATTTTGCTATCTGAGGAGAAACAGAATCAATCATGATTTAGAAGTTCAACTGCCAATCATAAATTCATAACATAGAAGACCCCATGACTAATTAATTATGAGGAAGATCATAATTAATGGGGATAAGGTTGGAACAGTGAGATGAGAAGACAGCTGATGGGAGGTGGTATTCTGATGCGAGTCTAGTGGAGCTCACAGGGATCACAAACTATCATTCTTTAAACTTCAGTGCCTATTCTTTTAACCAGTGTACATTCTTCTAAGTTAATGTGTGCATCATGTCAATACTCACTGCTGTCATCCCAAAGTTGCATCATTTTGATGAAAGCCTGTCTCTTCTAGAGGAAAGCAAAGCTAGTAAGAAGAGCTCCTATTTTCATACTATGTGATTATATTGGTAGAAGATAAGAGAATATCCAGCGTGTGACTATATTGTTCTTTGCACCTACTGATACGGAAAATATACAACTGCCACTAAATGCCCCTAAATCTTGCTTCTTGCAAAAGAAAAACAACTAGACAGATGATAATGGCATCAGAACCTAGTCTTTGGCTAAATCATTGACATTGTAATGTCACAAGGGAAAGTCTAATGAAATATCTTGGTTATGGAAGTAACTTGAAGAAAATCAAGACATCTGTTGTGTAATAGAAAATGAGACAGCTAAGTGCAATTTGCAATTTTCCTCCAAATTAAGCAAGTGTACAAGGATATATACCTCAAGCAGATTGTACCTCTCCAGTAGTGTTATTCTTGGCAAAACACCTATTGAAAGCTTTACTGGGATAAGAAACTTCAAAATTCTCCTATAAAATTGAGCATTGATCAGAGTTTGAACAGGTTGCATCATAAATGATATGCTAGAAAACTTCAAACCCCATGTAATACAAGTACCTCAAATTTGACTCATACTGAGGATTACAGTGCACCAAAGCATAAGTTAGCTTCTGATCTGCCTGATTTCAATTGAACAAAACCAGAAAAAAAAAACTTTGGTATCAGTGGTCTCATCATTTGTGTGCAAGTGCCACAACCGTGTCGAGAGGGAGAGAGAGCTTACAACAAGAAAGTTCTCATTAAACACCTCTAATCTGCCGGTATAATACATATAAGTGACCTGAAACATTATGCATAATCAATAGTTTATTAGAAATGGCAAGGTAAATGGTAAGTCTTTAAGACAGAAACAAGTTACCAGATTTTTGCTAATCTTACCTTATCTTTCACTGGAAAATCTTCAAAATCAAAATTCCTGGCAGTTTCAATACTTCTTATGACACTGCGACAAAGGTGAACTGTTCCAAGCTGCATAATTTAAGAATATTGTTATATCGAACTATAGAGTATATACATGTGTTTGTGCATAGTACACTTCACTATATAATAAAAATATATGTATTTGAGAGTAACACTTTACAAGAAAATAGTCCTTACTCTGAAGTAAATTTTAAATAGCTGGCAGGTAACATAGAGTGCTCCAATGCGTTTAGGCCCTTTCACCTGTAAATTTGGAAATAAAAAAGCTTCAGAACACAATCCAGACAAGCATAAACATAATCCATGAAAGAACAAGCACCGAGAAAATTTTCTGTGCAAAACATCATGGTTTAGGTTGTAACTGCTAAATGGTAAGGAACTATGAGCCAGAACATCTCTAATTCTAACATCAATGTTCCACCCATCATAACAAAAAGCAACAGAACTCCCTTCAATTGAAGTATCGTGCTTACGCAGCTATCATTACCACTCAAGAAAAAAAGAACTATTTTAGAATTTCATACCGCAAGTGCACCGAAAACCTTCATCAGGAAGGACCCAGCAGCCTGCAGCTTGTCAGGGTTCTTCCCACTCGTTGCAAGCTCCCTATCTGCCTACAACCAAGCAAACAAACAAGCTTCCATTAGGCATGAGCTGAAAATTTTCACATTCACAGAACCCAACCACACACACCATGCTCACCTTCTCAGCTAGTAGCCTGATTTCGAGCGCCACCGTGTGCATCGCCTCCATCGCCCACGGCGTCTCCCAGTTCCGGAACTCCTGCAAGAACGCGCTGCAACCAAAACCACATCAATCTTCCACGAATGCAAAAAAAAAAAAAAACTTGCATAAATCAGGGGTAGAGAGTGAGGAGAGAAGGATGCGGAACGAACTTGGAGGCCTTCTCGAAGGAGGAGTAGGCGTCGGCGAAGCGGCGGAGGGAGTGGGAGTGGATGGCGCGGAGGAGCGGGGGGAGGAGGTCGGAGAGGTGCGGGTAGCGGTCGGCGGCGAGGCGCGGGAAGTCCGGGAAGGCGGAGAGCGCGTCGGAGAGCGGGGTGGGGGCCGGCGCGGAGGAGACGGCGAGGAGGGAGGCGAGCGCGGCGCCGTCCGACGAGGAGACGGAGTCCGCCACGCGGGAGAGGTAGTCGGCGATGCGGCGGTGCGCCTCGCCCATGCTCAGGTACGCCGCCATCTCCGGCGCGGCGGCGGCGCCGCCGCGGTTGGGGCTTGGAGGGTTTGTGGTTTCGGCGGCGGCGGCGGCGGCGATGGCGTCGGACTCGGACTCGGACCCTGAAGAAGGGCGGTTTCTGATTTCGGAAGGGTGGTGACGATCGCCGATCCTGGCCGTCGGATGGGAAATCGATGGTTAGGGGAAGTTTAGGTTTTTGGAAACAATACCAAATGGATTTGATTTGCAATAGATAAAACATTTAGGCCGACATTTGATAATTGAAAGCTTTATTATTGCAAATGTAGAATACAAGAGGCCAAGAGCAGAGAAAAGGGGATTTAAGAAGACAAAGCATTTATCGGAAATTTCGGAAGTTGAGTGTCATAAAATAAGAAAAACTATACACTAACAAAAAAGAAACCATTAAAGTTAGGATTTGAAGATGTACCACTTCATATGTGACATTCATGTGTACATTAGAAATGACAAGAACCACATGTTAGTTATAAATAAGGCGGTAAATTATCAAAAACCACTGTTGAGATTGGAAAGACATCAACTACAAAACGAGAAAGCTAATTCGCGACCAACCGAGCGCTCGACCCCCCCTCGGCCCGCGCACGGTGACATGTGGCGCGCGGGAGGGCCACGTGCGCCGGTTTCTTTGGTTTTTCTAATATGTACGTATACAAACTTTGCATACACGTATACAAGGTTTGTATACATATATTTTTTTTGTTTTTATACATACGCGTACAAACTTTGTATACGCACATATACAAACTTTGTATATGTGTTTTTTGGGGGTTTTCTCTCGGTTTTTTCGTTTTTTGGTTTTTTATTATGTACGTATATAAAGTTTGTATACATACACATGCACAGTTTGTTATACAAACTTTGTATACATATATTTTTTTATACATGCGTATACAAACTTTGTATACGTGTTTTTTGGGTTTTTCTCTCGGTTTTTTCTTTTTTTGGTTTTTTATTATGTACGTATACAAAGTTTATATACATACGCATACAAAATTTGTATATGTGTATACAAATTATACAAACTTTGTATATGTATATATTTTTATACATAAAAAAATATACATATAAAAAATTATATATATAGACACACACATACACACGTATAAACTTATACGTATGTATATAAAATATATACATACGTATGTACGTATAGAGAGGAGATACTAGAGGGGGCGAACTGATTGCGCGGGGGCGCGGGCGCACGACCACCTGCGCATTAGCCACCCCCACTAAAAAACACTTTAGCTAGGTCATTCTATAAGTCATCAAATTCCCTTTTTCTCACTGCATTATGACACAAAAGTGTCAGGGGATGGTTTGTAGCATTTTTTTCATGGTATAGCGTACTCTCTTTTAGTTGTTTTTTTTGTCATCAGCAATACTAATTTGATGCACTACACAATGTTCACATCAGAAGTAATGTTCGCATGGTTGCCTGATATTGGTTAGACTATATATATGTGGCGGTCCCATTATATTTTTTCAGTTTTCATTGGAAGGAAGAAATTTTGTTTGTTGAATCCACGCTCCATTCATTCTTGCATTCCTCCTGTTGTTGTTGTTGTCGATACATCTTCTATTGTTACCTTTTAGTTTTTACTTTCAACTTGTCAGTCGTATTTTGTTATACGTAGGACAACCTTGTTGTTCTCTTGTGGCCTCCACCAACTATGTTTATTTACACATGTGCTATAATTTGCATATCACCATTGGTTGTTGCTAACATTAGCCGGTTCTTATTGGCGAGAAAAGCTTTGCACATCTAATACAACTTTGTCCAATTGTCAGGTCTAGCTCATAGTGTTCAGTGTGCGATAGTGTTGCAACTTGCAAGTGATCATCAAGAGGCAGGGGAGCTAGGATTAATTTGGAAATTGGAGGAACCGGCCACAAGACCAATGTATCGGGAAGAACTCATCGGCAGCTTGACGGATGGCTGTGTAGACGTTTGGTCGGCATGATTAGATGCATGAACGAATAATGAGAACCAACAAATCAGGATCTGTCTCGATTGGCTGCTCCACGGTTTAAAACCTTATGGGGTGCGCCCTTGGTCTTGATCTTGCTCAGTCGTCCCTTGTCGATTTGGCTTGGTCAGAGTGTCAAGAAAATGCATGCCTTTTCGCTTGATCTTGCTACGTCTCCTTTGTCGCTTGGATTAGCCTTTAATATACAAATTCATCCGTCAATAGAAAAGATAATAGAAAACTAGATATGCATGCCTTTTTAACACTAACTAAACCAAACAAGGTGCACGTACGTTTTCCAAGGATTTGCACTTTTATCCTAAATCACTGAGAAAAATTAAATAAGTTCATAGCGCAATATCATACTAACACATACTGTATAAATATAAAAAACCTTTTAGGTTGTGTTCTTTGTCCTAATTTTCCAACTTAACTTTCTCGTTTTCCGCATGCACATTTTTTAAACTGCTAAACGGTATTTTTTTTTTGCAAAACTTTTCTATATGAAAGTTGCTTTAAAAAATCATATTAATCCATTTTTCAAAAAAAGCAAATATTTAATTAATCATAAAAAAAATGTATCACTCCGTTTTGCGTCTGTGGAAGGTGAATTGCCGAACACAACCTTAATATGGTTTTCAAGTTCAGTTCTATGAAGATAGATGAAGAAGAGACGTTTTGTAGACGCACTAGCACATAAAAGTCATTTGCTATCATACCCTTTTAGCTCCCTTTAACCAAATTATAAGAAGCTGACTAAAAATCTTCAATGTTTTTAATTAAAATCAATGTTCAAAGTCAAAACTAATAAAATCTATGAAAAAACTTGTATAATGAGATGTGGCGTCGTTCGGAAGAGTTGGCTGCTACACAGCTGCTGCAACAACTACAACAGTGTCCGTCCTCCCAGTAGTAGCTAAGATATAGCGTTGTAGCAGCTACCCCGATCCGATGTTGTGGTCTCTCAGGTCCGATTGCTGATGTAGCCAAACAGCTAGGCTGTGCAGTACAATGCAGCCTAAAACACTACAGTAAATTCTACCGAACAATCTCCTATGTAAAAAAATATATTATTTAAGATAACTCAAAAAAAAAATCAGACAAATAAATGCAGCTAAACAATGGAAAAAGTTTCTACATGTCTCATCGAGCTTATAAAGAGTCTTTGCATTCACAGATATTTCTCCCCACCAAAGTCAATCAAATAAATACTCATCAACCAGTCCTTGTGGAAAAAAAAGAATGGCCACCAATCATTCCAACGATATCATAACATGCAACCAAACAAAATCAAGAAAAGCATAAAGAACATTTCTCATGCATTCACTGTCACAACCCATAATAACCTGTTTAACCAAAAGAACACTAGGTCTAGGCTAGCCTCTCTCCTGTAAATAGCTCATCCGTGCATCATCAACGGCGCGGAGCACGACGAATCAGGCGCCGTCCGTTGCATCGGACGGCGGAGGATCGCCGGACGCCACCCGGATTCAAAACCTTTCGCTACATGACTGACCGCTCCACCCCTGCAAAATCCCCAAACTACCCCTCTCCTCCTTCCCCTCCTCCCTCCCTCGTCGGAACGGGAGCTGTGGCCACACCTCCTCTCCCCCAACCTCCTCTAGGGTTTCCTCCCAATCCATCCCCTCCATGGCCAAGACCAAGCAGGGCAAGAAGGACGTCGAATCCTACACCATCAAGGGCACCACCAAGGTCGTCCGAGGTACGGCCGCTTCTCGCCCCTCCCATTTCCGGCCAAGATTTGGTTTCTTGTGAAGCTGTGATGACGGGTTGGGGTTTGGGTGGTGTGTGTGGTGAAGTGGGGGATTGCGTGCTGATGCGGGCGTCGGACACGGAGAAGGCGCCGTACGTGGGGAGGGTGGAGCGGCTGGAGACGGACGGGAGGGGGAGCGTGCGGGTGCGGGTGCGGTGGTACTACCGGCCGGAGGAGTCCAAGGGCGGGAGGAGGCAGTTCCATGGCGCCAAGGAGCTGTTCCTCTCCGACCACTTCGACACCCAGAGCGCCCACACCATCGAGGGCAAGTGCGTCGTCCACTCCTTCAAGAACTACACCAAGCTCGACAACGTCGGCCCCGAGGACTTCTTCTGCCGCTTCGAGTACAAGGCCGCCACCGGCGCCTTCACCCCCGACCGCGTCGCCGTGTATGCTCTCCGTCGATCGTCACCTGTCTGCTTTGCAAATTTGCATCTGCTTGTTGTGATGCAATGTGGGTTTGGGTTGTGCTGATAATGGTTGGTGGTTTCGGGTTGGGGGTTGGTGTGCGTGTGTGTGTGCAGGTACTGCAAGTGCGAGATGCCGTACAACCCGGATGACCTAATGGTGCAGTGCGAGGGATGCAAGGACTGGTAAATCACTTGGGGAAATCCTACCTTTCATACTGCATCTGACTGACCGAAGGGTATTTCATGCCCGTGTGGTGGACTGGTGGTCACATTTTTAGGAGGAAGTATCATAGACTCATAGTTCATAGATGAGCTAACTTTCATTTAAATGTTGTCGTTGTGTTGCTTTCTGTCCATATATCTAATTCCTTAATATTGCATAATGAGAAGTTTATCTTGTCCCCAGTTTCTTCCATTTTACATGTTGTCATAGATGAGCTAACTTCCATTTTACATGTTATCATTGAGCTTTTTTCTGCAATATATCTAATTCCTTATTTTGCATAATGTCTAAGTTTATCTTTCTTCTTGGAGGACCAAGTATAGGTCTTTGGGGACCATTAAAGATAAGAGCAGGGTGCATGACCATCTGAGGTTTCTTTAGAACTTGATGCTCTGTGCCTAATTATTCTCTGCCCTTCTCAAACATAGAGTATAAAGTGTCAGTTACATGGTCTTCTGCGGATGAGATAGATATGACTCAAAGAACAGTTTAAAGCTCATATCGCCGATGGAACGGGCTAGTTTCTTTAGTGATTGTAGCCACTTTTACATTATTGTCTTGAGCTCTGTTTTGGCAATTGGCAATTTGGCATGTATATTGTTCTTTTGCTTGGATTTTTGAAGTATTGGCTTGGGCTCTGTTTCCTTATGGGATACATGGGGGTGAAGGTGCCGTTCGTGTTCTGCAATATTTGTATAGTTGTCTAAGAAGAGTTTAGAAACTGACTTGAGTACATGACCAAGAACTTTTCACAATTCGTGTCCTTTCCTAATCCCCAATAAATGAGTGACGCCTGTTTGTAATGAACTGCCATCTCATCCATACATCAGTGGCAAGTATCTAACCTACCTAGGATGATGTCAACGAATACATACACGCTGTATGAAGTTGTAGGCGTTTAATACTACATGAATGCACAAAGTAAACATCATTACAATCATTGATCAATTTACATACTTATTAATGTTTCACTTACATCTGTCCTGATGTTATGATGGTTATCTTTCTTTTTTCCTACTTTCTTGCTGAAAGGATACCTATTTTAAACGGATGAATGGGTGATTCCTGTGTTGCCCTTCAGAGTGTTTGCTGCAACTAATAGGCTGCGGTTCTATCGTATTTCACTGCTCACCAGGTTCTGTCTGCTGAGCATTTTTTGTGTGTACTTCATTGTTAGATCAATCAACTGTTAGTTTTCTTTAAATACAAAATGTTTGGCAACATAAATGCTCTATTCAGCATGCCTATGTGTTGTCATGCACTCATGCTACACAGTTTCCAATTTGCTGCACCATTTGTCCATTTTTTTTCTTGTTTATTATTGAATATTCAACTTTTAACACTTGCAGGTTCCATCCATCTTGTATGGGAATGACCATTGAGCAGGCCAAAAAATTAGATCATTTCCTGTGCGCAGATTGTGTCAAAGAAAATGGCATGAAGAGACCTTCAAATTCATATCCAGCATCACCAAATTCTGATTCTAAGGTTGGTTACTTAAGCTCTATCTCTTGTCTGTCTGTCTATCGATGTTCTGTTTGAAGATAACTTATCTTAATTCTTTATAACTTTAAGTGCAGTAGAAATTTGATTTCATTGTAATTACACTTAAAAAACTAGTGTCTTGTTTTTGCTTCTCAATTACTCAGGTCATTATTTGATGTTGACAGAGAAATACTCTTAACTTTTTTTTCAAACTTTGCTGTCATGAACTCCCTGAACCGATGCATGTATATGTGGGGTCTTATGTTCTTACGTGTCTTATCCTTGTCAAAACTAGTCCATGGTATTGACATCAATTTATCTTTTTCTTCATTATGATTTTTCTTGCACCTTATTTTCTGCACTAGTAAGTTGATGAGCACTATGTTTTCAATTTCCCATGGACATTTGTATTAGGAAGAAAGGCTATTTACATTGCCTTTGCACAACATCGTTGATGTTCTTTATTAGCATCGTACTATGCTGTTATTGATAATAAATTAATTTATGGTTTGGAAAAGCAAGTCTACCCTCTACCATTCGTGTTTCCAAGCTTCTCTTTGAAAATATCAGTAAAAACCTTGCAAATGAATCATATGGAAACAGCAGCTAATTTTGTAATCTGCAAGATACAGTTTTTCCACCCATCAGCATTTTCGATACACACGTGCGCGCGCACACACACACATAAAATTTCTTTCACCTGCCAACTGCAGGTTGAGACAAAAAGGCGGAAGAGGTAACTGCTGTAACACGAGCCATCCGTGGTGAGGAGATGCACTGTTTATGGCGTCAGCTCTTCATTGCTGGTGCAAAAACAAAACGTGGAGGGTGTACAGTGCAGATGAAGAGCTAGGCTAGGTCCAAGATCGTATTAACTTATCATTTGCCCGAATTTGGGAACGTTTCCATCAGTCTAGGCAAAAGAACGAACTTCATAGATGCTGTTGGCTCGTTCAGTTGTGTGGAACTGTGGACTGTGGATGAGTGTCAGCGTGTTTTAACTTTTAGCTTGGTACAGGAAAACGTTCCCTGCGTGGATGATGTTGATGATAGCTTGACTGTAGTTTCATAATTTGGGTGTCCCTGAGTTCTGTGACCTGTTTATTGATAAGTGACTGTCGCATGATGATGCTATTGCTACAAAATTGCAATATTCAGTCGATGAATCGGTGCTGAATTTACATGGTGAAATTCACAATTTTGTTTGCTGGAAGTGGACTAGTCTTGTCAGTGGGAGAAGCACAACTATTCCCTCCGTCCGAGAATATAAGGGATTTTTCCCATGTAGTTACATAGAGAAAATCCTTATATTCTCAGACAGAGGACAGAGGTAGTAAGTCATAAGAGATGTTCGAATGGGAGGCAATTCAACAACATACATATATATGGTTTTTTTGAGACATCGTAGTGTATATATTGGAGGGGCCTTAATGTCCCAAAAAAACATTTCTACAGCTATCATTGCCATCTGTGCAGTAGAAAAAAAAAGGCAATGCTGGGCGACTGTAAAAACAGTAGCCTGTGCAAGCCACAATTACAATCAGCCAACCAAAAGTTCAGAGCGATTTGTACAGCATATGGCAAATAACAAAAATAATCAAAAGGAATGGCGGCATATATAAAAGAACATAGACTAATAAACTAATAAAAAACAAACCAAGAATTACAATTACATCACAGGCTATGGTACAAAGCTATCAAGCAGATATGCTGGCGTCAAACCCCAACCAATTATCAAGCCTATAAAAAAATTCAAACAGCTGAGGTAGCAGGGCTAACGACCAGCTGCCTTAGTCATCGCCTGACGTGGACATGGCAAGCGTTCTTCTGGAGATTTCCATGTGGAGTTGCTTTACGAGGTTGATCCAGGCACCAACGCTCTGCCCGTCTATTGTCACCCAATCAACGACTGTTGCTGCTGGTTGTTCATACCATTCATCAACCTGCAAGTAAGGCCGACATCAAAGTAAAAATAAGTTGATGGAGAGGAGCATACAGGCGAATATAAACTGTGGGGAATAGACTAATCAGGCAAATGCTATGGTACTACCACATATTTGAGCTGACAAAGTGACATGACATGATCATTTGCACATACGGGTGCAGTAAGAGGTTCTAACACAACAGAACATATGAACAATAGAATAAGAACTGAAATGAGTTCCCTCAAGAAAAACGCGTGGAATAGACCATTCCTCTCCTACACACGAAAAGCAGGTGTTGGAGGTGAACATCCCTCTCCAGGACTGAACTGAGCGTCCTTGCTACGCCATAATCATTGTTCTCATTCAATCGCAACACAACTGCATTGCCATAATCTCATTGAAATCTGGCCCTCGGATTGTATTCTTAAAGGATTTGTAATGAAGCGAGAAAGCTGTAAATACAAGGTAGTATATACTTACCAAACCCCTAACACGTCGGCAATCCTCAAAACACCTTTGAGCCTCTTGAACTGCGTTTCTCAGTTCTGGCAACCACCTTTCTGATACCATCTTTTCTTGTTCACCAGCTAATTTAAGACAGTAGTTGGCCACCCTATATAAAGGAAACATCAGTAGCCATTCTTGAAACGTAATAAGCTGGAATATAGATTCATTCCACCAAATATAAGAAGATATTTAAGACTGAAAAAAGCACAGAACTACTTGTGATAAATAAGGGCAATTGCTTTCCTGGATTGTTTTAGATAGACATCAGCTGCACAATAATTATATTTCCTTGCGTATCAGCATACTAAATAACATCTTGTGGACTTGCCATCAATTCAAAATTAAGATTACGTCTTTAGTTCATGAATCCCAATAGTATAGCTGCCACATGCATTAGGCAGTACAAGTGAACAAAATGTATTGGAAACGTATGTTAGAATTCTTTTCAATAACAAAACCCTGCCACATGCATTATGCAGTACACAGTGAACAAAATGTATTTGAAACGTATGTTAGAATTCTTTTCAATAACAAAACCCCCTTCCAAGAGAAAATATACACTGATAAAAAATACCCAAAATGAAATACTGTTGTTCTGAGGAACAAAATTGCAGGAACAACCGAACAAGTCAACAGAGGATGGAAGGGCATAGAAACATTGACACCAGTTCTACAAACTATACCAACAATCACTGATACACAAGACATCTCCTTTATTTCAGTACAGTTCTAGCTGGATTCCGTAAAGATTTATTGCGATGAAAGACAAAGATTGAGTAAAATTTCAGCGTACCTTTCATATTCCTGTTGAGCACGATGTGCGCGGTTCAGCAAAACACGATCATTCTCAACCAGATTTCTCCGTGTGTGCACCAAATTAATAGCTTTTGATAAATCCTCTAGTATACTAACTTCAGAACCACAAGGTTTTAGGCAGAACTCCAGTGAATTTAAAACTGATGCCAAGCCAGAATCCGTGCTTTCTGTACCTGGTGAAACTGTTAACAAAGACACCGTTAACATGTGAGTATACTCTATACAATCAAATAGAAAAATGTCAAAGCAGTTCTACAAATGAAAAACAATACTCCCTCCGTCCCAAAATATAGCAACCTAGGACCGGATGGGACAGTTCCTAGTATTATGAATCTGGAGGTCCTAGGTTGCTATATTTTGGAACGGAGGTAGTAGATGTTAGTAGTGGATGCACTCAACAACAAATAAAAATACCTACTTGGCTCAAGGCTTCATACCCAAGCCAAGCACTAAAGACTACCATCTCCACCAAGTGGAACACAGTTTGGCTTAACATGTTATATAACATCATAATCACGCTTTTTTCTTGAACAACAATAACAACAGCAGTAAACTTGCCAGAATTATACTGAAGAGCAGTAGAGATGCGGCATATGGATGGCACAGCAGATGGATCTCTGGCGCCAGCTCGTGCAGTTAACAAAGCAGCATGTTTCTCTGCAGCCGCAACTGCTTCTGATCCTGTAGCACCATTGGAGCCCAAAGCCTCCAAAAGGGCCTAGAAACCACAGCAGTGACATAAGAGATTGAAGGAGTCAGCAGATCAGAAACGCATGATGGCTATTAAAGCTTTCATTCTACTAGCCTGCTTGCTAAGACAATTAACACTGTAATGTTACTAACCTGAGGAGTTGCTGGCAACCTGCATAAACTGTTATCCAAGCTCTGACCAAACGCAGATAATTCCCGCTCGATGAGATCCCTTGAGTTAGTTGACATGTCTACCACAGCATTACAAGCAGGGATGATCGTTCTTGACGCATATCCTCTTGCAGATAATGGCTGTTGCTCCCAAAATGTTGATGCCTCCTATATATAGCAAGTTTGGCGACATCTTTCAAGAAGTGATCATGTCCATTGTATTCAATGATTGAGACAAATATCGAGAGTAAGACCCAAATCCATAAATCCCCACCATAATTAAGATATTTCTGATAGCTCCTAGTCTCTTATGGTGCTACTACCTTCATAAAGCTGCTAAGCCACTATGACAACATAATTATGAGTTGAGCTCACTACGCTGATGTGTTAGATGGAAAGTTACTAAAATGGCGACCAGTAACCATGCTGGAAAGAATGTTGATAAGTAACTGCTTCTATTTCTATATTCATGTCTATATCTAAAACTTTTTTTAAAAAAAAATTGAATAGTGAACTAAGTAAAGAGCTGGTAGAGAAAAGTACAAAGGCTACAGACTAACCATATTGGCCCGCAGAAGAGCATTGTAAATGCACTCAAGTTCTGATCTACGCGCATCAAATTCTTCTATTTTCTTCCACTTTTTCTTCAAGGAATCTTCTGCTTCTTTCCACTCGGCACATAACTTGTACAGACGTTGTACCTCAGATGTCAGTGTATTCAAGCTTGCCTTTAACCCGGCAACTTCTCTTTCCTTCGCCCAAACATCGAGCTAAAATAAGGCAGCAAACAGACAACAGAGCTATCAGGAAAAGATGAGATCTTTGTGCGTGTGTGTGATATATTGAAATTGAAAAGATAATGCACAATTACATAGCTTACAAGCAGCAACCAAATGCAGCTTCCGAAACACAAATTTCACCACAGTTTATACAAACAATCCAAGTTAGTAGATTCTGGTATTGTGAGTAGCATAGAATGTGCAAACACATTATAAGCACCATGAGAATTTCATAGTCATATTTAGCTTAATGCATGAACTCAAAACATAAACATGTCTCATAAGCCATGACAATGTTATAGAGATTATGCTTATCTGATATTCTTGATAATACAAAACTGGAGTACCAAATTGAAGATCTTGGAAACTCGTGTGCATATTACCATTGTTTCTTTTTTAGAGAATGCATGTTAGTACTGCCGCTTTCTCACTGTAAGCATTAATATATTAATTTGGCAAGAAGCATCTTAAATCAACTTCATTACACTATAGTGGCATCTTGAATAAGTACCTCCAAGTGTCTGCTGTTAGTCATGTTCTGTGAGGTGTTCCCAGTAGGCATCTTTTTACTTCCTGCCATATCACTAGTGCCATGAAGGCGTTGCAAGAGCTTCTGGCTTTTAGCTTTAGCTTCAGCAGCTTTATTTAAAGCATCTTCTGTGGCCAAGAATTGCTGAACATGTTCTTTCTGCAAGTTAAAGAATTGTGGAAGTTAACTTCAGTGACATGTACTTCATTTGAGGTTGTAGGCATAAGGCACAACATAGAATTTTACTAGCCTATGGAGAACGAAAAGCTTGATGAAATCATAAAGCTTCTATTTTTATCAAGAGGAAAGAAAAGACGATCAAGTAGAGTTGTGAAATGTCTAGAAAAATAAATAAATAAACAACCCTAGATAACAACCTAAAACGTTTGACATTTCCGAATTCTGAGTGAATATAGATGATGTAATGTTTTCTGAAGATTATGGATGAAGTATTGTAATACTAATACATAAAATGCAAAGTACCTATTACAATTCTTGAAAAGAAGTGAAAAACAAGAAGAGAAGCACAAATCAACAGTAACAATAGCAAAGATATTGTTTTCCTGCAAAGGTAGCAGATAAACAATAATAGGTGCAACAAACTGCATCTTAAGGGAGAACCTGTCTTTCCAGTAGCTGGTCATATGTTCCGCGGGTTGACAGCTCTGATCCAGTCTTTCCATTGCCATATACCTGGTACGGTAAGGGTGAGCTTGCATCAGTTGAAGCAGCATCAATGACCTGCTCATTTTCATATTTATACCTAGAAACAAAAAATTGTATTACTGGTTAACATTCAACCCAAAGAAAAATAAGAAGCTGATTTAGTAAATTTGAGTCCATTTGGTGAAGCAGATCAGAACACATTTTGACTAGAAAATGAACAAAGCATATCTCACTAAAAGTGTAATATAGCAACATTTCCGTTGCAGCAAACACCTACTAATTTGTTTACAAAACTAAAGCAAGTCCTGGACAAAAAACTAAATTCACTATCATGTACTTGTGTATGCAACATTCCAATCATAGGATTACATTCAATAGAATGTAAGCTAGCACATGCGAGAATGATCCAGAAGTTACGAAAGAATATTGTACACGTAATCATCGTCATGATGGTGAAAAGTCAAATTATTTTTCATGCGTATTCATGAAACAGAATGCAACAACTGAAAATAGATATAGAATGGTAGTACCTCAAAAGTTCTGCATCAGCACGTATGTCAATCTTGTCTGTTTCTTTATGTATGAGTATTTTCATGCGTGATGTGTATGTAATGATTGATTGCAGCAGTAAGGAAGGGTTTTTTAGGGAATCCAATGCCACAGCTTTAACATCCTGCGGTATTTCACCATCCAGATCAATGCCCAACTTTGCCGCATCTAACTGGGAACTTGAATTGATGCCACTTCCTTCAAATGCTGGGAAAGAGCTCCGAATCATTTCGATCATATCTCCAGCTAGAGTTTCACATGCCTTCCGAATACTCCTTTCACGCAAGGTCTCTACAAGATCATCTGACAACCTGTTACTCTTGACAGTCGAGTAGAGTTCTTCTCGCTCGCTCTGCAACTGCATATCCTCAACAGCATCTGCAGGTCCACCCACACCTATACTTGACCTTCGCACATCCCTTGCTTGATTAACAAATTGATGTAGCCGTCTTTGGTATTCAGCAAATATCTTGCACGCTTCGTCGCATTGCTGTTCGTATGCCTCAAGCATAACTTGTTTGTGCCTAAATCCAAAAAGGCAATTAGACAGTTGCTATATTCTTAGTCAGATCAAATATGTTTATGTGTTATGGTTATTGAATAAAAAAGGCTGAACGTTCATGGGTAAAATCACAGTAGTGAAGCACAAAGTAATTAACTAATTTTACATGAGAACAAAGCATAGCTGTGACATTATAGATTTATAATTAGGTAGAGTAGTAGATGCACTGCTGCAAGCAAGTTGGACACATTTAACAAGAAGATATAAAAAAGTATTTCATCCCAGATTAATGGATTGTCAGGCATTTCTCTCACTAGATTCCGTGATAATCAGCCGGGAACATCTAATTCCCACCATGGAGAGCTAATCCCCCTCTTGCACGACTCAATTGCACTGTCATTTCGCGTACCTGGAATTGGAGCGCTCCCCGAGGACGCGCTTCCGCTCGGCCTCCTCGCGCGCGACCTCCGCGATGCGGGCGCGCAGCTCCTTGCGCTGCCTCCGCACGACGCCCCGGAGCCGCTCGGCCTCCTCCGCGGCGAGGTCCCGCTCCCTCGCCTCGGCCTCCCTGGCCGCCGCGTCGCCCCCCGCCCCCGCCCCCGCCCCGGCGCCGGCCCCGCCCTCCCGTGCCCGCCTGGCCGCGACGCCGTGGACGAGGATGTTCTTGCGGGCGGTGGAGACGGTGCGCTCGGAGCGGACGCGGCGGAGGAGGAAGGACCAGACGGGGAGCATGTTGCCGCGGCAGATCTTGCGGAGCTGGTCCGGGGCAGGGGGAGCGGACGGGTAGCCCATCTCGTCCTGCAGCCACTCGATGATGGCCTCCGGGGACACGCCGCCGGGGCCGCTGCCGCCGGAGACGGAGGAGGCGGGCATCGCCGGCCGGCGGCGGGAAACCCTAGGGGCGGCGATCTGGTGAGAGTTGGATTGGCGGTGGGTAGTGGAGGGAGGGAGTGGGAGTTGTTTTTGAATTTCTTTTTCTTTCTTTTTTGGTTGTTCCGTTTTGCGTCTCTATGGACAAGACAACGTAACGGAACGGTGTCACGCCGTCGGCCAGGCCGGCTGTTGTATTTGCCATTTGGTAATCCCTGGGTGAAGCAGATTGATAGTGCGAGGACAAGATACAAATTGTTATAATAAAAATGATATATGTAGTAACGGGTTAAAATTATAAGATGTTACATGTATACGCAATCAGTATCGTTCGAACGTACGATTGGTGTGTAGGTATAGTGTCGTCGTCGTTGTTGTGAAAGTTGGGATAGTCATGCAGGCTACGATCGGCGAGCGTCACCTCGTTGTCGTTGGTTTTTCCCTTTTGAAAACTCATGTATAGAGCACTATAATACATGAGTGATTACAGTGCATAGAGCACGTATCTGGATTAGAAAGTCCACGTCCAGCTAATTTCCCAAAGAACTTTTGAGCAAATTACACTTTCGAGCTATATTTTGCAACAAAGGACTGAAATATTTGAAAAAAAAAAAGCAATCAAGTCCTTCAACTGTCTGTGGCGTTAACAATTAATTCATGAAGCTTGATTCCAACGGAGCTTGAAATAAGATGAGTTGCATATGATTGAACCACATGATATTCCAACGCAAATGGAGGATTAGACGATGGCATACAACATGATATTTCAGCCACATCACATAATATTTTTGTCGGAACATTAGCCAAAGAAAATGTAATAGAAATTGTTCCAAAGGTCTAGCCCCAATCCATGACACTAGCAAAGAAAACAAAAAAAGCATAGCAAGCTGCAAATGAACCCAAAGAACGTACCAAAAGGGCCCTCCATGCATAGGAGGTTGGGGTCAACTCGGCTTGGCTCGATACCATCAGTCGTCTCATGAAGAACTTCCATCAGAGATGATGAAGGCCTCTACCCTTGGAACGAGCTCTGTCGGTGATACGGGCCCGGGGGTATCGAGACTAAAGGGACAGGCGGCCCCATGCGCCCACGTGGCGCGTCCCCCGGAGGGGTCGGGCCCGAGGGTGATGTGGCGGCTGCCCTCCCTGTTTCCCCCGAGGGTCAGGCCGCTCCCAGACCTTCCCCGAGGCCTGGGTCACCCCGACCCCCTCAGCGCTGGTGCAGCGTGTGCGAGGTTAGGTGAGCGTGGCCAGAGCTCACCTAACCGCATTGATGGCGGCTCAGGCGAACGCACCACGCCGCATTTAATACGGAGTGGCGCGTGCGTGGCCAATCTGCGACCGGTCACGATGAATGACCAGTCGTAGACCGGCCAAATCACGGGTGAGACGGTGGCAGGGTACCTGCACGTTTCCCGCGATCAGGCAGCGTGCGGCACGTCTTGTCCCGTCCCATCGGAATGATGAGGGCTTTTTGCCCCTCATCCCTCAGCCGGAGTTGGTATGCCAGCTCCGGTTAAATAGTTTCTGTTTTCTGATGCGAACGGAACACAGAAGTCTTCCCTCATTTAATGGAGCTTGACACGGGCGTCCCCCGCGTCAGCCGCCTGGCCGAGCGAGGGCCCTGCTGCAGCGTTTGTGCGAGTGGCTTCCGAGTCAAGCAACAAGACAGCCATTAAATGTAAAAGAATGTTTTCCTTCTATCTTAGACAGCTTGTGGTCCATGTGGTAGCCCCTTGACGTATAAAAGAAGGCCCAGGCCTGAGTAGGGAGGGAGAGAGAAGGAGAACAACACTTGTATTCTCTGATTTACCATTCTCAGATCCACCACACATAGGAGTAGAGTGTTACGCTTCCCAGTGGCCCGAACCTGTATAAACGCTTGTGTCCCTTTCTCTTTCTCTCTCTCTGGAGCAATCCGGGGAGGAAGGATTTCGCCCTGCGCTCCTGGTCGAACCAAAAAAGGGGGGCCCTCTCTGTCCCCCGTTGAGGAGCTAACCCTCCGTCAAGCTCCCTAGAGATGTCGGTGTAGACCGACGCAACCTCTTCTCATGCAGATCTAGAGTCACCCTAACCAACAGGAAGGATGTCGTTGACGCAGTGACTCATTGGTGGGATCAAATCCCATAGCAAACTCCACGACGGCAGCACTGATGACCAGCTCAAGAACAATAAGAGCAAAAGCACCTGGACTAGCCCAGACAAATGGGAGAACTCGACTAAAACAAATACTACTAGTAGGATGGCGTCCAACCCCTCTTCCATCCTCCGCTAGCGGCGAACCGACGAAGAGAAGGATGAAGAGGGGTCGGAGGGAGGAGAGTGCTGTTGTTGGGGAGATTCAGGAGAGCTCGGGAAAGACCTCACGTGTTTTCCTTGTGGGTTTACCATCTGGGGACTAAACTGCTTGTTGGAAGATTTACTTGTTTTGACGTTACAACCGTTGTCGTCGAGTGACAAAAGCTTAAAAGGTGTTGCCTCGCTGTTGTCGAGAGATAGGAGCAGGAGGTGCATCACCTCACCGGCGTTGTATATGGTGTCACCAGTCAATACGTCAACATGGGAGTGGGGACATTGTCAGTTGCCATTGTGTTGGGGCACATCGCCGTTCGCCGCTCAACTCGATGGAGAGTAGAGTGTCTTCCTTGGGCGCGCGTGTGAGTGGGCGTGGTGACATGAAAAGCTATATAGAAATGGGATTGGAGATCAATAGGATAAAACAAAGAAAAGAGAGGGGAGATGAGAGCTAACTAGGTTGCAGGAGAGCACGCGAAGTTGGATCGACTTCTTCCCAGGCGACGGCGACGACGCTTGCAGGAGAGCAAACGGCGTTGTCTCGCGCGACGAATCCAACGGCGCTCGGGGCTCTTCTCTGGTGACGGTAGCGACACTCGGCACTGGAGGTCGCAGGGGATGGCGGCCCTGACGATGGTGGCGGCGGCTATGAGGGCAACTCATGATTTGTTCCGAGATAACTACACATAAGCGCTATAGAGGGCAACTCCTCAATGAGTCAAGTCAGAAGTCATATATATGGGACATCCGAACATCTATTCTGCACCTACCACGAGACAACAAAACATAAGTTCTAGATAGCACAACTCAACAATTTGAGTGTAGATATACAAGAAAGTTGTTTTGTTCGGCAGGTAGGGTGCTACAACCCATTGCTTTCTTCCTACTTGCATAATTGTTCCTGTTGGCTGCGCGCTACCACAACCTAGGCAGCCGAACATCCGCAAAAATATAGCGATATGAGTCAACCAAGTACTAGCGACTAGGGGTACGCAAAAATGACCGAGTCTGATAAACCAGACCGAGCCAACAGAGGATGAAAATTGGTTATCAACTCCTACTGACTAAATTTAATAAGGTCATCTTGATCATCTACCTCCATTAACAGAAAATACCCAATAAATTGAAATAATCCCACAACCGGAAAGCCTTAAGTCAGACTCTCCTCACCCCTACTCCCCTACAACCCCACTCAACTTGACAACCCCCAAATCTCCCACCCCAGCCAACTTCTCCTCAGTCCTCACTCTACATCGCCACACATCCCATCCTGTCACATTGTTTCCTGCACAAACAACCACACCTCTAGTCTCCCCCTCTGTCCTCATGCTCCTAACCTTCGGCATCCCTGCCGTGTCACCCCACCATGCTGCCCCATAGCCGTCTGTATGGCATGACTATGCTCGCAGCCCAAACTTTGTCTTCTGCAATTAGAAAGGATGTGCTTCTCTTTGGCATTCACACCAATCAGTACCCCTTATGATTGCGGTGTCCACCATCATTGTTTCATCCATGCATCCACCACATGTTCAGATATTAATCTTAACTACTTTAGAATGTTTTTTGGTTTTTAGTTTTAGATGACCAAAATTTTAAAAACATCCTAACCAAGGCCAAATTGCTTGGTAGCACCAAATACCCAATTCTAATGGTGAAGTACTCCCCCATTCTACATTATAAGACATTTTGGCCTCTTCATTTATCGTCTAGATTTACTAACACTCATATAAGTTTAAATGAAACACATAAGCTTGAATGAAACACATGTAATTCATGTATGAATATATTTAAAACTCAAAATATTTTATAACGTGAAACGGAGGAAGTTCCTAATCCATGGGGGCATGAGTGCAGACAACAATGGGCCTAGCAGGAACCCCATTGGTTGTCCTAATAAATTAAAGCCAAAGCCAAAATTTAAAATTTAAAATTCAATTTGAAGAAAATTTTAAGACATTTTTAATGTAGTTTTTTTTTCGACATTGACTTTTAAATCGCAAAAAATATGTAAATAAAAATTTTACCTATAAATTAATTATTTTGACTTATATTACAAAATATAAGCAATCGAAAAAGGCCGCTAGTAGACTTCGGTAGTGTTCTTTATGAAGATAATGATTAAGTGTTTTACGTAAAACGAGATGATATTAACATATGATTAATTGAGTTTTAATTATTACAAACTTAAAAAATAGATTAATCTGATATTGTAGAGCAACTTTCATATAGAAAGTTTTCACACGAATCATACTGTTTAGCAGTTTAAAAAACGTGCTGAGAGTATCTAAATTTTCATCTTTTTTTTCAGCGGATTCGAACGGGACCGAATCGTCGCAGTGGGACT
Organism: Oryza officinalis; assembly: GCA_008326285.1. NCBI lineage: Eukaryota > Viridiplantae > Streptophyta > Magnoliopsida > Poales > Poaceae > Oryza > Oryza officinalis. The sequence goes on from BDMV01000009.1 coordinate 21,362,012, forward strand.
CGGAACCCACTCAGATTCGGATCCTAAAAAAAAAAATCCAAATCAAAATCCACACGAACTCCTCTCGCAACTACTTCCCCCAACCCCAAGTCCCAACACCGCCTCTTGAAAAGCTCTCGCCGCGAACGCCAACGCGACCCAACGACTCCACGCCACGGCAACCCCCTTCCCCCACCGCGCAAGCCTCCTCCGCCTCCGAAGAAGTCGCCGCGCCCCGCGACCGCCGCCGCGATGGCGGCCGCGCGCCACCGCGGCGGGGCCTCCCACGTCGGCCCTCTACTCCTCCTCCTCCTCCTGTCCTCGGGGCAGCTGCCGCGTGCCGCGGCGGCGGGGCTCGGGGGCCTGGGGGAGCTGATGAAGGTGCCGTTCAGCCCCGGCGACGTGCTCCCGATCCTGCCGAGGCAGGTGTCGTGGCCCGTGATGAACACGCTCCACAGCGCCGTCGACCTGCTGCCCTCCTTCGTCGCCGCCGTGGCCCCCGGGGCGCCCCCCTCCGACGCGGCGTGGAGCGGCGCCTGCTTCGCCCGGAACGAGGCCGCGCTGGAGCTCACGCCCGGAGATCGCAACGGGACCGAGCTGGGCGGCGCCGTGCTCCGACTCAAGGTTT
>BDMV01000009.1:21367643-21533324 GCA_008326285.1 Oryza officinalis
GAACCAGCCGCGCACCGCACGAGCACGAGCCGCCAACGTCCAGGCGACCAAGCGCGCCGCGCCCCACACTGTCACAGACGATGCCGGCGGCGGCGGCGCTGTCCGACGACGACCGCCTGGTCGTCGCCCACTGCGCCGCGCTCTCCTTCCCACCCGCCGCCGCCGCCACCCAACTGCCGCCTCCTCCTCCCTCCTCCTCCTCGGGCGCGGGCGCCTCCTTCCAGGTGCACCACGCGTCCCACCCCTACCCCTGCGCCGCCTTCGCGTTCCCGCCCTCCTGGTCCGCGGCCGGCTGGGCGGCCGCCGCTGGGCGCGCGGCGTTCGGGGACGCGGAGGTGGACAAGGCCCTCTTCCCGTCGCTCCGCAGCGTCGGGAGCGGCGTCCCCGCGCGCGCCAACGCGGCATTCCTCGCCGCCTTCCGCGCCCTCCTCGACGGTTCGCCGCTCCAGTCCGAGGTGAGCTCCCCCACTCTCCTCCTCCATGCGCTCTACGCTTCTGCGGCGCTATCTCGCTGTCCTCGAGATCTTATTGGCGCTTTGTTGTTTTACTGCCTTTGCCTTTTGTGGTAAGAACAAGAAGAACATATCGTCCTGGGAAACCTTCCACTTGGGTGGAGATCTTTATATTCATTTTTATAAGAGGATGGTACTTCAATTGTTCCTTCTGTATCACTGTTTTGTGCTGTGGTTGTATGTAGGATTTTGATTTCTATGTGATTTAGGCCCTGTTCGAATCTGAGCAGATAAAGCTTCACATATTCGTGGCACGCTTTTCAAACTGCTAAACGGTACGTTTTGTGTCGAAATTTTCTATATGAAAGTTGTGCTAAAATACCAGATAAATCCATTTTTCAAGTTTGTAATAATTAAAACTTAATTAATCGCACGTTAATGTTACCTCGTTTTACGTCAAACATTTTATCTTCATCTTTATCTTTCGTTAGGATTTTCAAACACCATAGATCAAGCAGAAACTTATTACTGTGGTTGCTGTTGGCTTGTTTCTGCAGCTTAGTCAAATTGCAGTGATTAATTGGGCTAATCACCTGGGTTACTGGGTATGAGATGTGTACAATATTGTTGCGTGAACACGCGTGGATTAAACTGTGCTTATTCAGCCAACTAGAGAGCTGGTAATTGTGGATTGGGGTGTTTGTAGTTGGAGATCAGTACAGTTCTCTTGAATCGTGGTTAGGGATAATAGAATTACAGAACTTCCTTTTCTACTCTGATCTATGTTTTCCGTAGTGGCTGTTCTAAGGAGTTTTTCTTTTGGTTTCGATGCTGTTTCTTTAGCACATTTTCGACTTGCAAAGTTCTTGTTATACTCTGTTTTGATTTGAGTCTATCAAAAAGAGTAGGAGATGATAATCCATAGTTTACAACAGTTCTAGGGTGCTAGTAGCTATATCGTACACCTTGGTTGTTAATCAGGACTAAGGGCCTGTTTGGCATAGCTCCAGCTCCAGTTTCACCTCTTCTGAAGCTAGAGCCCAACCAAACAGTTTCAACTCCATCTAAAATGGGAGCGGAGCTGGGTGGAGCGCTCTCACAAAATGAACTAGAGATGTGGAGTTGGGTTTAGGCTGCTCTACAACTCCACTCCAAACCCAACTCCTGGAGCTAAATTTAGGAGTTGGAGCTCTACCAAACATTCCCTAAAAGTAGTTTGGTTATAGTACCACTTTGTGCTCTATGAAAAGAGTCGAAATGATCTAAAGTACCTTATTTGACCAAAAGAGACCATCTTGAATTCGACTTTAATGTCAGGCAAAATTGTTTCTTATTGTTGTAGGCATAAAACTTGTCTTAGCTCCATGCATCACTATCTTTGTATCAAAAGAATGATGATCTTGAGTTCCTGACATGGTATGTTTTTACTTGAATTCCATTTCACCTGATACAAATAAGTGATCATTTGTTTTCAACTACAGGTATCTAGAGCTGTGGCAGACGAGAAGCGTATTGTATTCACAGGCCATTCATCAGGGGGTTCAATAGCTACCCTTGCTGCCATATGGTTTCTTGAGACCTGCACCAGGCGGGGCAGTGTTAATCAGGCACACCCATTTTGTGTAACATTTGGGGCTCCTCTTGTTGGAGACAATACCTTTAACCATGCTGTTCGAAGGGAGGGCTGGTCACAGTGTATTTTGAATTTTGTCGTGCCAGTAGACATCATCCCCCGCATACCACTGACTCCACTTGCATCCGTCACAGAAGGAATTCAAGCTGTTCTGGATTGGTTATCCCCTCACACTCCGAACTTCTCACCTTCTGGGATACCACTCATCATAAGTCAGTTCTATGAAAATTTACTGAGAAGCACACTTTCTATTGTGAGCTATGAGGCCTGTTCTTTCATGGGATGCACTAGCTCGATCTTAGGAACATTGACTTCCTTCATTGAGCTCTCCCCTTACAGACCCTGTGGAACTTATCTTTTTTTGACAAGTAGTGAACAGCTGTCCGTTCTCACAAATTCAGATGCTGTATTGCAGTTGCTATTTTACTGCCTTCAGTTGGATCCCCAACAACAATTGCATGATGCTGCTGAGAGAAGTTTAAGTGCTCACTGGCAATATGAACCAATTAAGCAAAGCATGATGCAAGAGATAGTTTGCGTGGATTACTTGGGAGTGATTTCCTCAACCCTTCCTGGTAGACAGATGAATAGCACAACAGTTGGAGGCCTTGAACTGGTAAGCAAACACTTACATTTCTTCAACACAGAACTGCGTGTTGCATCTGTAAAAATCTGAGTTTCCTAGTGAAATATCATGTGTCAATGCAATCTTACTGTGAAAACCTTTAGTGTTGCTTTTAGCGTCAGGTTTGCTATTTATTGCATAACCAAATGCAGGATAATGATATTTTGGTCTAAGGTTAAATGACAATGGACACATCAATTTATATAAGTAACCATGTTCACGTCCAATCAGAATCCTCAGCTACCACCTCAGCATTCATAAAAAAATGAATAGTATTTTCTTTTCAACAATAAATCTGAAATCTATCTGTTGTATATATTTTTTTTAATAAAATGAGTTGTTTATTGCAGAGCAAGGAAGCTATGCTGAGCCTTTCTGCAGCTGGACAATGGGAAAAGCAAAGGGAGACAAACCAGGCAAAAATAGATGGCGCAAACTGCACCAAAATTAGGGAAGCGCTCAAGTCCCTGAACGAGTACAAAAGGACATGTGAGCTCCATGAAGTGAGCTACTATGATTCCTTCAAGCTTCAGCGTGAAGTGCACGACTTCAATGCGAATGTTCGTAGGTTGGAACTAGCTGGACTTTGGGATGAGATAGTTGAAATGCTACGAAGGCGGGAACTCCCAGATGGTTTCGAAGGCCGACAAGATTGGGTGAATCTAGGAACGTTGTACCGCAGGTTGGTTGAGCCCTTAGACATTGCAAACTACTACAGGCATTCCAAGAACGAGGACACTGGCTCCTACCTCTCCAAGGGGAGACCAAGGCGTTACAAGTACACCCAGGAGTGGCATGAGCAGTTGCAACGCATCTCCTTCGGTTCTAGTCTTGAATCTTGCTTCTGGGCAATGGCTGAGGAACTCCAGGCTGAGATTGCCAACGGCAAAACATTCGAGGATGTGAGAGATAGAGTAGTTAAGCTTGAGAGTGACGCTCACGGATGGTTCATGTCTGGAAGTTTAGGGAAGGACATATTTCTGAGCCGCTCATCCTTTGTGATTTGGTGGAAGACGCTCCCAGAGAAACACAGATCTGCATCATGCATCGCGAAACTTGTGCCCTGGTAAGAAAGATTTTGCATTATATGGACAGAATTATTTGCCTCCACAATGATGAGGCAGGCGTTCCTGGCATGTTGCAACTACTGCCACTGTAACTGTATACCATATGCATGAACTTTGTAAATATGGTATTTCATGATTTTGTATCCTACACAATGGCAATCAGTTCAAGTTGAACCAGTTGTTTCTTGCGTCATTGCTGGTTCATGGTGGCCAATGCGATCAGCAAGGTTGTAGCCGCAATCAATTGCCTGGGAGTTAGTTCACGCAAATTTTGTGAGCCTGAATTGCTGCTGAATGAGTTAACGAAAAAATTGCCTCCCCCACAGTTTTTTGGGTCTGAAATTCTGTATTGATGTTGCACATGTTGTTCTTGTTCTTAAGCTGCTATATGTCCTTGACTTGATAAATAGGGTCGTACTTACATGCATGATACTCCCTTCATATTAAAAAAATATCAAACTTAAAAAACTTTCACTACAACGGTACCCCTCATCTGTGTCGAGCTGCAACCCATATCTGTGTCGGGTATGACGCCCGACACAGCGTAAAGGTCAGTGATGTGAGGAATCATCTCAAACGGGCATAAGTCCATCACGGATGAAGCTATCTCAATCGGGTCTCAACTAATGCCCGTCACCGATAGCTTTGATCGAGACGACCAGTCAAATTATAGCCCGTCACGGATGACTATCTCAATCGGGCTACAACTATAGCCCGTCACAGATGACTGTATTCTCAATCGGGCTTTAATTATAGCCCGTCACGGTTGACTATAACTCAATCGGGCTTTAACTTATAGCCCGTCACTGATGAGTATGACCACAAAAAAAATAAATACTGTTTTTTGGCTAGCCTCAGGCCTGTGCTAGCCATGCCCGCTGCAAAATAACAGAAATAATCCCAGCATCCCCATCCCAGCATCCCCATCTCAACATTCACATATATTCATATATATTTACACATCCGAGCATCCCCATTTACATATGCCATTCACATATATTTTACAGAAATAACATTCATATTCACACATGCATACTGGTCACATGCATAGAGATAACAAATATAATAAACATAAATATTACATAATAACATGTGTTTGACAATTCAAACAGGACGTTAAAAAATGTTCATCACTTACACCTGAACCCTAAACATTCCTTTAGGGTGAATAATTTCGCGGAGGATGAAGTCGGCAATCTCCTCACGAATGTCCTCAAAGCTGCTACCCGGATCCTTTGAAAATTTGTCCTACATGTACATAATTCGAAATTAGTCGAACGATCTTTATACATACATATATATATATATATATATATATATATATATATATATATATATATATATATATATATATATATACACTTCAATTTAGTTACAACATGTCAGGAATGAGACCACAAACCTCCAATTCAGCCAAAGTCTTCACCTTTTCTTTGCACAGAAGGCGCATGTTGTGGCAGACATGGAATCCGCACTGGTCGCCTATTTGTTGTTTGACTGGGAAGTCCTTCTTGTGGATAAGAGTGTCTTGCCCTGTCTTTCGAAGGCCTCCTTTTTGCACATATTGGCCCACGCTTCATCTATTGCGAGTTGAATCGGGGTCCAATCGTACAGTTGCTTGTCAATTTTGGAGTTTAAGTAGTGGCATGTACTCCACTTAGGCGTTATTACCAATAGGATCCAATGTCCACTGCGGCATTAAATTAGTTAAAGTTAATACTAAAGCTAGACGTGTAATGCAATGTATTTAGGGAACACACTTACTATTGATTGTAGGCGCACATGATGTACTCCTTGTCTTGTCGGGCCCAGAAGGTGTCAAACAAGTAGTTTACCATTCCACTACGGTCCCCTTGAAGATTTGTGACATTGACTACCTGAGGATCAAGGAAGGCAACTTCCGGTGCATTCTTGAGACACCACTTCCAACTCAACCTACACGCAAGCCAAACGCTCTTATAAGCATGTTACACGGATTGAGATGAATAATTTTCGTGAGCAAGAGTACTTACAAGGAGTAGCACTTGAGGAGGGTTGTGTCCACCGAGCGGAGCCTGTAGAGGTCGAACAGATCCTTGAAGTCTATCACGATAAAATTTGATGGCCCAAGGAATGGCGCTCTGGCGTGTTCGCCTATTATATCATTTTCTCTATTCTTCCTCCTCACGTTAGATTTCTCCATGTAGTACATGTGTAGCTCCTTGCAAGCGGTGCCCATCGTTGCTAGCACGTCGTCTCCAACCAATGGCATGCCTAGTTGGTAGGACGATGGAGGTACGGGCTTCCTATGTGTGACGGGCCCCTTGGTCAGATCTAACTTTGTTGGAGCAAGACGTGAGAGGTGCAGCTTTCCTTTTCCTCGCACCCCTGCAGCAGGTTTTTCGATAACTCTTCTCTGGGGGGAAGAATGCGCCTTCCTGCTCTTCTTCAGGGGTGGGGGTTTAGTGATCGTCATGCTGTCGACCTCCATAGGCTCGCCCCCAAAGTCCGTGTCGTACTGTAACTGGACATCGTCAATTTCATGACGACCGGGAGCTGGAGGGGCTGAAGGAGCAGGGGTACTTTGTACTATTAGACGACCGCTTGGTGCAGTGCTTGGCCTCGGGATCACCCTTATCTCAATGAGGTCCTTGGGCCATTGGATGAAGGTTCCACGTGCATTTCCAAGGGTTAGGACCTCGTCGTTTGGTGCCAGAGGGAGGGGGAAATGATCGAATTCGGGCTTCACCGAGTCAACTTGCACTTTCGCATAATCAGCCCTAAGTTGTGCCCCATGCACTCTTGTCTCCGGGGTCGGCTTGAAAGCAAGGCCCTCAGCTGCAGGAACCGAGAAGGTCGGCACCACCCTTACTGTCAGGGTGCAGCTAGTTGGTTCCTGCGATAGATTCATAAATATTGTCAGAATAGTACTTACCATATGGTTTCGTTAAGAACTCTATGCGTACTATATTATCGTACCGTTATTTGGTCGACGGCGGCGGGGACCGATGGCAGATCTTCCCCCGCCTCAGTTGATGCACAACTGCTGCGCCTCTGCGTGGGACTAGCTAAATCTTGTTGCGTAGCAGCAGCGGCAGTCACCGGGAGATGTTGCTCTTCTCGAATCTCTTGCCTGATACGGGCCCTCATCGATTCAAGCTTTTCGTCGAATTCAGAGCTCAATTCGGCTCTGACCTGCTCCCGGATCTGGGCGGCAAGGCGGGCATCTTTCTCCGCCTTCGTGACTGTCCGCTTCTTGTACTGCCACGCGTAGTCTGGAAATCCAACTTTCCATGGTACGTTTGCGCCAAGTCCCCTTGTCCGTCCACGGTGTTCCTTGTTGCCCAACGCTTTACTGAGGATGTCGTCCTCGCGTCTTTGAGAACTGACCTCTTGCGAGGCTTCTTGGGAGGCAACCAACTCCTTCTGCAGTTCAATTGAGATCGGATTCAATGAAAAGTTCAGGCTGAAACAGTGCGAACAAATATTGAGATTAGGCACTTACTATATTATCGTACACTTGTTGATCTTGGGGATTTGGAAGCGAAACTGTCCCATCTTCATTCTTCTGGTACCTCGCCCGCGGCCCAATTCCTTGCACGTGGGTGTGGGATATCGGCAAACACCGGCGGTGTGTTCGCTGCTGCTGCCGCTTCATCCTCCTCTTGCCATTCCTCTAGCTTCCCGACATATCCTGCGGTGCCTAGCCGGTGCGGGTGCACGTTCCTGGCCTGCAGTGCTCGAAAAGCTTCGCTTCTGGCCCGGGATTCTGGGGTCGACTTCTTCTCGTAGAATTGCTCCCAAGCTTCAGCCGTGATGAAGGGCCATTGCTCTGTTGGATCAGGGGTCGTCGGATTTAAGACAAACTCCGTGACCAGCCTGCTCTTGAAGTTCTTCCAAGCATTGCCCATAGTCTTGAAAGCAGCCCGCTTGAGACGCTCCTCGTCGGCTGCAGGATACTCAAAGCGTTCCTTGAATTTGAGCCAAGCTGCGTTCTTCTCCGCTTCGGGCACATGCTTGATGTCATCAACAAGGATTGTGAAGTTTTCCCTCCCTAGGACACCGCACGTCGACCTAAACTTGGCGAGGACAGTCCGAGGACGCGTCGGCAGTCCAACCTGGTTAACCTCTGCTATGGTGTACCGTTCCTTAGGGATTTTGTTCCCTGTCCTACGACTCCGTGCCCTTGAGGACCCACTAGTTGTCGTCGACATTGGTTCACCTTGCTGAGACATCGTCTAAATAACTTAGAAAATAACAAAGTTAATTTCACTAAATACGGATAAAATAACCTAAAAATAGAGCCTAAGAGTAAAGTAGTTTCACTAAACTTAACTAAAATAACCTACATTTCACTAAAATCACTAAACTTAACTAAAATAACCTACATTTCATTAAAATCACTAAAATAACCTAAAAGTAAAGTATTTTCATTAAATTAATTCAAAATCACTAAAATCACTAAACTTAACTAAAATAACCTACATTTCACTAAAATCACTAAACTTAACTAAAATAACCTACATTTCATTAAAATCACTAAAATAACCTAAAATTAAAGTATTTTCATTAAATTAATTCTAAATCACTAAAATCACTAAACTTAACTAAAATAACCTACATTTCATTAAAATCACTAAAATAACCTAAAATTAAAGTATTTTCATTAAATTAATTCAAAATCACTAAAATCACTAAATGAGCTAACCGGCGGCGGCGCTGGCGGACGAGGAGGCTGGTGGCGGTGCTGGCGGACGAGGAGGCCGGTGGCGGCGCTGGCGGATGAGGAGGCCGGCGGCGGCGTTGGCGGGCGAGGAGGCCGGCGGCGGCGCTTGCGGAGGAGGCTGGCGGTGGCGCTGGCGGACGAGGAGGCCGGTGGCGGCGGTGGCGGCCGAGGAGGCCTCTGGTAGGTTCTCTGACTTAGAAAAAATTTCGTGCTCTCAGTGCGTGCTGGCCTCTGCTAGGGTTGTGTGACTTAGAAAAATTTTTGATCCACATCTAGATCAAGATGCAGTGTTCTGTGACATCTCAATCGAGCATAAACAAAAGCCCGACACGGATGACTCATCCGTGACGGGCTCTACTGTAGGCCCGATGGAGATGACGTCATCTCTATCGGGCCTACACTAGCGCCCATCACGGTTGATAGCATCCGTGACGGGCTGTCACACCCTGAAGTTTTCCTAAATCGTAAAAATCGAGTTTAATAATTTATCGGAGAAATTGTTTAATTAATCTGGAGAAAAATCCAATTAATTAATGCATTAAAGAAGTGGAAATGGCAAGGTGGAATTTTTCTTGAGTTCCCCATGTCAAAATACATTAACAGGATTTTTAGTGGAATTTTCAGAGCCCTGGAAATAATTTTAAACCAATTAAAATCAAATTCGGAATTTGTTTAATCCCAGGAAAATCCCTTTTCCTTTCTTTTTCTTTTTTTTTTCTTTTTCCTCTTCTTCTTCCTTTCGGGCCGTCGGCCCAGTCCGGCCGCGCGCCGCGCGCCCCTTCCCCCTCTCGCTGGGCCGGCCCAGCTGGTCCCCTTCGTCCTGCGCCCTCTCCCTCTCTTGGGCCAGCCGCAGGCCGAGGCCCGCTAGCGCCTCCCCGTTCGGCCTCCCTCGGCCCGGACCACCGACAGGTGGGCCCCACCTGTCGGGGTCATCCCCTTCCTCCGGCCGCCCGCGCCCGCAACTGCCGGCCGCCGTCTCCGCCCACTCCCCCGCGCCCCGCGTGGCCCGCGCACGTGCGCGCCCACGGCGCGCCCCTCCCGCATCCACTCCGCCCGCAGCCGCCGCGTGAGAGGGGCGGGATCCGTTTTCCCCGGCCGCCTCTCTCTCTTCTCTCTCTCTCCCCCACTCCGGCGTGGAATTCGGGCCGTTCTCGGCCACGTCCGCCCCTCCCGCTCCTACAAAAACCACCCCCGCGTCCTCCTCTCCCTTTTTCCCCATTTCCGCCGCCGCTCCCGTGCCTCCTAGCGCCCGCGCCACCATCGACCCCGTGCGTCGCCGCCTCCGCCGTCTCCGGCCGCCGCTCCCCACCGCTTGCGCCGTCCCCGAGCCGCGCCGACGCGTCCGCCGCGCTCTCCCGCACCCCGTCCGCCCTTTTGCGCCGCCGGCTCGCGTCTCCTGCGCCGCCCGCGCCGCCGTCTTCTCCGCCTCCGGCCGAGCCCGGTAAGCACCTCCCCCTTTTTCCTCTCTTTTCCCTCTCCCTCTCCCGGCCGCGCCGCTCCTCCCCGCGTGCGCGCCGCCTTCGCCGCTCTCCGCCGCCCTTGCGCCGCCGCCTCCGGCCACCGGTTGCGCCGCCGGTCGCCGCCTTCGGCCGCCGCGCGCCATGGCCGAGCCGCCCGAGCTCGGGGCTGTGCCGCCCCGGCCGCCTGCCGCCCGTGCGCCCTGGGCCGTTAGATCGGCCACTCGAGCCGATCTCGGCCGTCCCCCTCCGTCCCGCGTGGCCGCCCACGTGGCTGCCCCGTGGCTGCCGCGTCGGCGCCACGTGTGCGCCACGTGGTGCACCGCCGCCGCCACGGTCCCGTGGACTGAGTCCACGGTGGACCGGCTGCCGCCGCCGCTGACGCCAGCCCTGGGATTAATTGCGCAATAAATTAATTAAGGATTTTTCTGTTTTAGTAAAAACACAGATAACTTCAAAAATTCATAACTAATTCATCCGAGCTCCGTTTAAGTCCATTCAAATTTCATTAAATTCATAAAAATGCAGAGAATTCATTAAAAATACTTTTGTGCTTTGTTTCTGTAGACTTATAGCATGTATTGTTGTTTGCTTTGTTTGTCGCGTAGATTTCGAAACCTCCGACGCGCCCGTTTACTTCGAGATCGTCGCAGAGGTAGCCTCAGGTCAGGAGCAAGGCAAGTCATGCTTCACATTGATTATATTGTACCTATATTTACAAATGTCTTATTTTTCCGTAAACACTGCATTATTTCGCAATGTCATTTCATGTGGGATTATACCTATGGTGCTCAGCCAATTATATTGATTATCATGTATCTTTGATAGCTTGGGTAATTAATTCATTGTTCGCTGATTTTAGGAGTGCTTAGCCATGCTTAGCTAACCTAGCTCACTAAAGGGGATCACCTTGAATAATTAATTAATGTAGTCCCTATGGTGACACTTTGGTTTAGGAGCCACCATGGTAATAATATTTAACTAAAATATGCTAATGGTGGGCTGTGGGTGCATGGTTTTGATGGAAGCACCCATGGCAATTAAGGACCGGTTCGCGGGAAACCCTGGAAGAAATACCGTGCGTACCACAAGCCAGCGTGGGCAACGGCTGGACTTGTAGTGTAGCTGTCTCTGGCTGAAGTACCAGAATAGGGTGGGCGTGATGGAGTTGGGTCGGCGGGGGACATACCCGTTGATCGGCTGCCGGATTCACCATGGCACGAGAGAGGGCTGCCTACCTTGGACATAAAGGTGGGGGCGAAACCTGTGGTGTGGTACGGCTGGTTAGAGGGGGTTATGCGAAGGGTCCTGTCACAGTCTCTATTCGGGTACTTTCCAGTATCGCGACGCATGGTTGACATGATGTTGAGGTTGTGTCTTGTGGGTACAGATGTACACCTCTGATCAGAGTAGAACTATTCGAATAGCCGTGCCCGCGGTTATGGGCGATCAACTAGATTCACCGTGATTAGTCTCACTTTCTTAATAACTGGAATTACTGGAACTGTTTTAGTTCAGGTGGATGGTTTGGGCCTGTCGCAACGTGGATATAGTGTTGGACAGTGCTGGTTTAATATTGTTCAATTAATTCAACATTTTACTACTACTTTCAACTATTGTTTTAAATTCTTACTTTATGCAAATAAACCTCTGCCTTCCTTTGGAATATCTTGCATCATGCCTCCTTTTCCGGCATGACTTGTTGAGTACCGTGGGTAGTACTCAGCCTTGCTTAATTTTTCCCCACACCAGAAGAGGAGTATACGTCTGATGGAGGTTTCTCAGAGGAGTAGGCTTCGTCCGCCGTCGAGGATGCCTGTGGAATGGTGCCAGCCCGCTGCAAGAGTCTCGTTCTAGTTTAGTTTGTCTTTTCGTCTTTCCGCTGCATTTCTGTAAGACTTTTACTGTGTTTGTAAGACGTGGATCTGTATGTCAACATTGTCGTCTGTGTACCCTGGCTGGTCCTGGACAGGGGTTTTAATACACATTCAGCTTCGGAAATTCTGGTACTGAATTTCCGGGCGTGACAAGTTGGTATCAGAGCCGACCTTGACCGTAGGACAAGCCAACTGGAAACCCTAAGAACCCTCTGAAACTCTTTCATATGCATATGCTTTTCCGCATTTGGAGTTGTTTCAAAGATTGGTTTCCCCAGTTTTAAAATTTTTTTTTTGAGGTTGTTTGTTAAAAATTTTACGTCGGTGTAGAGTATTGAAAATTTTTGGGGTAAATCGGCTTCGGTTTATTGGAACTTTATTCGACGGTTGGTTGGGAAATTATTGGGGAAAAGCTGCATTAGGTCTGGAATAGGATTTATGGGTTGCAAAATTTATTTATGTCATTATTATTATTGTTGTTCCAAATATCGCTATTATTATGTCTATTTTCTCGTGTTAATTTATTGCTTAGAGTCGATAGTGTCTTTATTGGTATTCATGCAAAAATAGTTTATGCATAAAAAAATTTCCAGCTTTATTGTGTCTTTTATTCTAGTCTTTTGCTGTTTATTTTAATTTGGATTTGAGCATGCATTGATTCCCACCCCTTTGTCTTCTATAGATGGCAGGCCATCCCTCGACGCACCACGGTCAGAACATGGAAGGTTTCGTGGCAGAGTTGGCCCGCATGGCCCTGGCAGTTGGATATCCAGAAGCCCCAGAGTACACCACACTGCTGCCCCTCACGGGAGAGTTGCCACACCGAGTCCGCTTGGAGGTACATGGCTTCGTGGGCACCAGTCTCCCCAATATGGTGGTCACAGCTTCGGGAGGAACTGACGAGCACGCCTGTCAAGAGGCGGCCTACCTGATGATGGCCAGGATGCGAGAGCTGCATGACCACGCTCTCCACAGCTCGGCATACCGCTACCACCCACGCCGCGGCAGTTCTTCCAACAGCAGCACCTACCAGTCAGCCGCGGAAGAGAACGACACCACCTTCGGTCACATGAGTACGGTGATGAAGGGCTTGGATAGGATGCACGCCGACCTCCACAGGGCTGCGAAGGCCCTGAATGACCAGAAGCTGGGACAGATCGTGGACCTGCAGGATGAGGCAGCACGCCTCAAGAGGGAGAACGCCACCTTGAGGGGACTGCCAGCACCCGGTGGATCGCGGATCCGCACGACCGCCAGGAAGACTACCACCGCTCCCGTCCGCATCCAGCTGGCGCCCAGGCACCCACCGCCCGCAGCAGCTCCAGCTCCATCCTCGTCACCTTTCCTTACCTTCGTTCCAGCCTCGGCCTACCAGGGAGGCAGTGGCAGCGGAGGTTGGTTGTCTGCTACTCCCAGTGGCAGCAACGGCAGTGGCAGCAGTTCCGAGCCTTCCAGTGGAGACACCTACATGTTGGACTCCAGGAGCCGCTCAGAGGATGAGGGCGACGACCAGGAGAGCGACTTCGACTCCACCGACCGTAGGAGCCGCTCGGAGTTTTAGAGCCGTCACCCTTAGTTTTTTACCGTTTTGCTTAGTTTGTTTCCCTGCTAGTTTCTGTGTGTTAGGTCTGTTTGTTTGTGGGTTAGTCGGTGGTCCATGTCATGTGTTGGTATGGCTGCCCCATTAAGGATGTTGCTTGATCTTTTCAGTGTTTTTAATTCAGATCGGAACAATTGCAGTTAATTTTAATGAAATAAAGTTTAGTTCTTAAGCGGTCTGTTTTTCTTCTTTTCTACTCTGGTTCGGCCTACTCCAGATGGTGAACACCAGAACCAGCGGCTCCACCAGCGGCAACGAGGAGCCCACAGGAAGGGCTCATGTCAATGGTTCCACTGGCAATGCACCACCACCACCACCACCGGAAAACCCGACGATCGCGCAAGTGTTGGCAGCTCAAACCCAAATGATGACTGCCATGATGCAGCAGATGCAGCAGTAGATGATGCATCACATGCAACAGCAGCAACAGCAGCACCACCAGCAGAATGCTCCTCCACCACCCTAGTCGAAGCTGCCAGAGTTTCTTCGCGTGCGACCGCCCACCTTCTCAAGTACCACCAACCCCATGGAGGCGAATGACTGGCTCCATGCCATTGAAAAGAAACTCAACCTTCTTCAATGCAATGACCAAGAGAAGGTCGCCTTTGCCACCCACCAGTTGCAGGGTCCCGCCTCAGCATGGTGGGATAATTATTTGGTCACCCGTCCGCCCGGAATGGAAGTCACCTGGGCGGAATTCTGTCGCAGTTTCAGGAAGGCCCAAATTCCTGACGGCATCGTGGCCCAGAAGAAGAGGGAATTCAGGTCACTCCATCAAGGTAACCGGACAGTGACGGAGTACCTCCACGAGTTCAACCGTCTTGCGCGTTACGCCCCAGAGGATGTGCGCACTGATGCAGAGAGGCAGGAAAAGTTTCTTTCCGGCCTGGACGATGAGTTGACCAACCAGCTGATCTCGGGAGATTACCCTGACTTCGAAAAGTTGGTTGACAAGGCCATTCGTCAAGAAGACCAGCGCACCAGGATGGACCGCAAGAGGAAAGTGGCCCAATTCAAGGCACACCAGGGCAACAGTCAGAGGCCCCGTTTCGTGTCCGGACAGCAGGGTGGACCTTCCACCATGATCGTCCGCCAGCACCGGCCATACAACTCTGGGAACTTCCACTCCAGCAGCAGCAGTGGCCCTAACAATAGTGGTGGACAGCACCATCGCAATCCAGCTCCACGCCCTCCAATGGCACCTGCACCGCCGACTCAGCCGGCTCAACCCAGGAGAGACCCTGGAGGAAAACCATTGACGTGTTTCAACTACGGCGAGCCTGGACATTTCGCCGACAAGTGCCCGAAGCCCAAGCGCGCCAGGTCCCACTTCGTACAAGCACGAGTCAATCATGCCTCGGCCGAGGAAGCCCAGGCAGCACCAGACGTCGTACTGGGTACGTTTCCCGTCAACTCAACTCCTGCTACAGTATTGTTTGATTCTGGTGCAACACACTCCTTTATTTCCAAGCATTTTGTTGGGGCACATGGGTTATCAATAGTGGAACTTAAAGTGCCTATGCGGGTTCATACTGTTGATGCAAAAAACACACACTGGCCTGAGAGATCTGCTTAGCTCCAGTGCAGGTCCAAATTTTGGTGAGATGCGGGCGTGCTAGTCAGTTTGATCCCGCAACTGACAAGATATACAAAGAGCAGATCAGAGAACCGATCGGCCAACATAGCCGATGTAGTAATTCCAGCCGATCCTGATGACAGCATATACAAACGACAGATAAAACAATCGATCGGCCAACATAGCCGATATAGTACTTCCAGCCGATCCTGATAACAGCCGATAGCGATAGGGTTTTGAGCTATCGGCTATGTGTTCAATGTAGATTCTGACACTTGATGTAAATAATGACAAAGAGACAATCGACTGACGATAATATGCATTAGATCGGCAATGACTTGATAAAGTGAAACGAAAGTTAGACATACTCGATCGGCTGTAGATATCAATGATACATAATCTAAATCTCAAAATATATTTAAACCATGTGATTGGGATAGATCGGACAGGGCGCCGAGACAGTATAAATCACTTATGTCTAAAAACATCTCAAGAGAGAGATTATATATATTCATAGCATAGCCGATGAAGTGAATCTAACATAGATCCAATGCCATAAAATCCACAAGATTAGATTAAACAGTGAAACCTTTGTTGTTATCGGCTAAATTCAACTTATATGCAATCCTTATAAGCCGATGCAACGTCCAGATAACTCAACGGCTGAAACCCCGATGAAACCCTTATCGGCAATCAAAAAGCAGGCTAGAGATTCATGATTCTAAGCACGACTTAGTAGGTCAAACTCAACTGATGCAGCACTAAGTATGTGAAGAAACACAGTATCTAGATGATCAAGCCCTTGACTGATTTTTAGGGTAGTAGATGCCTAGGCTAATCTAATCTAGCAAACCGATTTAGCCGATACTGGCAGAAACCCTAAAACGAGAAGCAGCCGATAAAACTAAATCGAGATGCTAATACTAGATTAACATAAGACATATGATAAATAGCCAGACAAATATATTATCCAAACCAGAGCAATCCAAGAGGTCGAATGTACTGATGCAGCCTTGAACGACACCGACGTAGATAATACAATTGCTTGAACCGACGAAACATTGGACTTACCCCTTCGCCGGAGATCGACAGCCGATGCAGCCCCGCGTCAGGTACCAAATTCCGCCGGTTGATAAATAAACCGTAACAAAGTAAAAGGTGGCGATGCGCCGAATTGTATTGATCGAGAGTTGATTCTAGATTACAATAACCCCGGGTGTACATATTTATACCCATGGGGAGATACTAGTCCTTGTAGGACAAGAAAGAAACTTTCCTAAAGATAAAAGAAAAACATAAAGTCCTTAAGGGATACTAAACACACTTTCCTAAAGATAAAAGGAAACTAACAAATATTCTAATTAATAGATACAATTGCCTTCTTCGGACTCAATCCGTACGTGGCAATCCTCATGAAGCACACCAACCGAACCCGACAATGATCCTGCCATCTCCTTATCGGAATCGGCTACATCGGCTATCCTTGTCCGATTCTGTTTCAGCCGATGCACACCGTAGCCGATTTGGCTTGCAGCCGATTCATACTCCGTTTTCTGTAATCGCTTATCTCCTCCAATCGGCTTCGGCTTTAACTCTAAATCCAATGCATGATTTACCAAATTTCATCGTTAACACATACCCCTGGTAACAACATGAACACCGCTCACTACTGCCCCTCAGTGACTATAGAGATCCAAAGGTCACAATTTCTAGCCAACCTTATCCTTCTCGAATCAAAAGGCCTAGATGTCATTCTTGGGATGGATTGGCTGACGAGACATAGGGGAGTGATCGATTGCGCAAGACGCACCGTCACTCTAACCAATGACAAGGGAGAAAAGATTGCTTTCCGATCTCCGGCACCACATAAGTCCGTAACAAGTTTGAATCAGGTTGCTACCGAGGAGCAGACCAGAGAAGTGGTGAAAATCCCTAAGAAGTTGGAGGATATCCCAATTGTAAAAGAGTATCCTGAAGTCTTCCCGGACGATCTGACGACGATGCCACCTAAAAGAGAGATCGAATTTCGGATCGACTTACTACCGGGAACCACTCCGATACACAAGAGACCTTACAGAATGGGAGCCAACGAGTTGGCAGAAGTCAAGAAGGAAGTTGACGAGCAGTTACAGAAAGGATACATTCGCCCGAGCATGTCACCTTGGGGTGCTCCGGTAATTTTTGTGGAGAAGAAGGAAAAGACCAAGAGGATGTGCGTCGATTACCTCGCACTTAATGATGTCACTATCAAGAACAAATACCCGTTGCCCAGGATCGATGATTTGTTCGATCAACTAAATGGAGCAACAGTGTTCTCTAAGATAGACCTGCGATCAGGCTACCATCAGTTGAGGATCCGAGAAGAGGACATACCGAAGACTGCCTTTGTCACTCGGTATGGACTGTTCGAGTGCACAGTTATGTCCTTTGGACTCACTAACGCACCAGCGTTCTTCATGAACCTGATGAACAAGGTGTTTATGGAATTCTTGGACAAGTTTGTTGTGGTCTTTATCGATGACATACTCATCTACTCCAAGTCTAAGGAGGAACACGAGCAGCATCTTCGCTTAGCGCTCGAGAAATTGAAGGAGCATCAGTTGTATGCCAAGTTCAGCAAGTGCGACTTTTGGCTAAAAGAAGTGCAATTCTTGTGTCACATTATAATAGCTCAAGGAGTGGCAGTGGATCCGTCAAATGTGGAGTCAGTTACCAAGTGGAAGCCTCCACGCACGGTTTCACAAATCAGGAGTTTTTTAGGACTCGCGGGTTATTACCGTCGATTCATTGAGAACTTCTCCAAAATTGCCAAGCCAATGACACAGTTGTTGAAAAAGGATGAGAAATTCAAGTGGTCAGATGAATGCAACAGAAGTTTTGAGGAACTTAAGAAGAAGTTGGTAACGGCACCAGTCTTAATTCTGCCAGACCAGACGAAAGATTTTCAGGTTTATTGCGACGCGTCTCGCCAAGGGCTGGGATGTGTTCTGATGCAGGAAGGCAAAGTGGTCGCGTATGCTTCACGCCAGTTGCGTCCACATGAAGATAATTATCCCACTCACAACTTGGAATTAGCCGCAGTGGTACATGCCCTAAAGATCTGGAGGCATTATCTTATTGGGAACCGTTGTGGAGTGTATACGGATCACAAGAGTTTGAAGTATATCTTCACTCAACCGGACTTAAATCTTCGTCAGCGAAGATGGCTGGAATTGATTAAAGACTATGATATGGGAATCCACTACCATCCCGGAAAAGCGAATGTCGTGGCAGATGCTTTAAGTCGGAAGAGCTATTGTAATTCCACCAGTATGGAAGAGATGAGCAGCCAGTTGCAACAAGACTTTGAACGGCTGAACCTCGGTATTGTTGAACATGAGTTTGTGTCCGCTTTAGAAGCACGACCAACGCTCGTGGAGCAAGTCCGAGCAGCTCAAGCTAAAGATCCGGAGATAGCGGAGCTCAAGAAGAACATGAGGGTTGGAAAGGCTTGAGATTTCTCCGAAGATGAGCATGGCACGATATGGATGGAAGAAAGACTGTGCATCCCGGAAAACAAAGAGTTAAAGGAGTTAATACTCACGGAAGCCCATCAAACCCAGTATTCAATTCACCCTGGGAGTACCAAGATGTACCAGGATCTTAAAGAAAAATTTTGGTGGGTTAGCATGAGAAGAGAAATAGCTGAATTCGTCGCACTCTGTGACGTATGTCAGCGAGTCAAGGCAGAACATCAAAGACCTGCAGGACTGTTACAGCCTCTCCAAATTCCGGAATGGAAATGGGAAGAAATTGGAATGGATTTCATCACCGGTTTGCCAAGAACGTCGTCGGGACATGATTCTATTTGGGTCATCGTGGATCGACTCACTAAAGTGGCTCATTTCATTCCTGTGCACACTACATACTCTGGAAAGAAGCTAGCGGAACTCTACCTCGCAAGAATCATGTGTTTGCACGGAGTGCCTAAGAAGATTGTATCGGATCGAGGAAGTCAGTTCACCTCAAAGTTCTGGCAGAAGTTACAAGAAGAATTGGGAACCCGTTTGAATTTTAGCACGGCTTACCATCCGCAAACCGATGGTCAGACTGAGTGAGTAAATCAGATACTGGAGGATATGCTGAGAGCCTGTGCGCTCGATTTTGGAGGAGCATGGGACAAGAGTTTGCCATATGCCGAGTTCTCCTACAACAACAGCTACCAAGCCAGTTTGCAGATGGCACCATTTGAGGCGTTGTATGGCAGGAAGTGCCGCACCCCGCTCATTTGGGATCAGACTGGAGAGCGACAACTGTTTGGGACTGAAGTTTTGAGCGACGCAGAAGAAAAGGTCAGAACCGTCAGAGAAAGGTTGAGAATTGTGCAGTCTCGACAGAAAAGCTATGCCGACAATCGTCGAAGGGAGTTGGTTTTCGAAGCAAGGGACTATGTGTACCTTCGCGTCACACCTCTTCGGGGAGTACACCGTTTCCAAACTAAAGGCAAATTGGCACCACGCTTTGTGAGACCATACAGGATCCGCGAACGTCGAGGAGAAGTTGCCTACCAGCTTGAGCTTCCACCCAACCTGGCTGGTATTCATGATGTGGTTCATGTCTCGTAATTGAAGAAATGTTTAAGAGTACCGGAAGAGAAGGCCAGCCCCGATCAAATTGAGATTCAAGAGGACTTGACTTATGTGGAGAAGCCAATCCGTATTCTCGAAACCAGCGAGAGGAGAACCAGAAACAAAGTTACCAGGTTCTGCAGATTTTAGTGGAGCCATCACTCTGAGGAAGAAGCCACATGGGAAAGAGAAGATGAATTGAAGGCCGCCCACCCGCATCTCTTCGCCAGCACTTCCGAATCTCGGGGTCGAGATTCCGTTTAAGGGGGGTAGGTTTGTCACACCCTGAAGTTTTCCTAAATCGTAAAAATCGAGTTTAATAATTTATCGGAGAAATTGTTTAATTAATCTGGAGAAAAATCCAATTAATTATTGCATTAAAGAAGTGGAAATGGCAAGGTGGAATTTTTCTTGAGTTCCCCATGTCAAAATACATTAACAGGATTTTTAGTGGAATTTTCAGAGCCCTGGAAATAATTTTAAACCAATTAAAACAAAATTCGAAATTTGTTTAATCCCAGGAAAATCCCTTTTCCTTTCTTTTTTCTTTTTCTTTTTCTTTTTCCTCTTCTTCTTCCTTTTGGGCCGTCGGCCCAGTCCGGCCGCGCGCCGCGCGCCGCGTGCCCCATCCCCCTCCCGCTGGGCAGGCCCAGCCGGTCCCCTTCGTCCTGCGCCCTTTCCCTCTCTTGGGCCGGCCGCAGGCCGAGGCCCGCTAGCGCCTCCCCGTTCAGCCTCCCTCGGCCCGGACCACCGATAGGTGGGCCCCACCTGTCGGGGTCATCCCCTTCCTCCGGCCGCCCGCGCCCGCAACTGCCGGCCGTCGTCTCCGCCCACTCCCCCGCGCCCAGCGTGCCCCGCGCACGTGCGCGCCCACGGCGCGCCCCTCCCGCATCCACTCCGCCCGCAGCCGCCGCGTGAGAGGGGCGGGATCCGTTTTCCCCGGTCGCCTCTCTCTCTTCTCTCTCTCTCCCCCACTTCGGCGTGGAATTCGGGCCGTTCCCGGCCACGTCCGCCCCTCCCGCTCCTACAAAAACCACCCCCGCGTCCTCCTCTCCCTTTTTCCCCATTTCCGCCGCCGCTCCCGTGCCTCCTAGCGCCCGCGCCACCACCGACCCCGTGCGTCGCTGCCTCCGCCGTCTCCAGCCGCCGCTCCCCACCGCTTGCGCCGTCCCCGAGCCGCGCCGACGCGTCCGCCGCGTTCGCCGCGCTCTCCCGCACCCCGTCCGCCCTTTTGCGCCGCCGGCTCGCGTCTCCTGCGCCGCCCGCGCCGCCGTCTTCTCCGCCTCCGGCCGAGCCCGGTGAGCACCTCCCCTTTTTCCCTCTCTTTTCCCTCTCCCTCTCCTAGCCGCGCCGCCCCTCCCCGCGTGCACGCCGCCTTCGCCGCTCTCCGCCGCCCGTGCGCCGCCGCCTTCGGCCACCGGTCGCGCCGCCGGCCGCCGCCTTCGGACGCCGCGCGCCATGGCCGAGCCACCCGAGCTCGGGGCCGTGCCGCCCCGGCCGCCTGCCGCCCGTGCGCCCTGGGCCGTTAGATCGGCCACTCGAGCCGATCTCGGCTGTCCCCCTCCGTCCCGCGTGGCCGCCCACGTGGCTGCCCCGTGGCTGCCGCGTCGGCGCCACGTGTGCGCCACGTGGTGCACAGCCGCCGCCACGGTCCCGTGGACCGAGTCCACGGTGGACCGGCTGCCGCCGCCACTGACGCCAGCCCTGGGATTAATTGCGCAATAAATTAATTAAGGATTTTTCTGTTTTAGTAAAAACACAGATAACTTCAAAAATTCATAACTAATTCATCCGAGCTCCGTTTAAGTCCATTCAAATTTCATTAAATTCATAAAAATGCAGAGAATCCACTAAAAATACTTTTGTGCTTTGTTTCAGTAGACTTATAGCGTGTATTGTTGTTTGCTTTGTTTGTCGCGTAGATTCCGAAACCTCCGACGCGCCCGTTTACTTCGAGATCGTCGCAGAGGTTTTCTTTTTCTTTTTCTTTTTCCACTTCTTCTTCCTTTCGGGCCGTCGGCCCAGTCCGGCCGCGCGCCGCGCGCCCCTTCCCCCTCCCGCTGGGCCGGCCCAGCCGGTCCCCTTCCTCCAGCGCCCTCTTCCTCTCTTGGGCCGGCCGCAGGCCTTGGCCCGCTAGCGCCTCCCCATTCGGCCTCCCTCGGCCCGGACCACCGAAAGGTGGGCCCCACCTGTCGGGGTCATCCCCATCCTCCGGCCGCCCGCGCCCGCAACTGCCGGCCGCCGTCTCCGCCCACTCCCCTGCGCCCCGCGTGCCCCGCGCACGTGCGCGCCCACGGCGCGCCCCTCCCGCATCCACTCCGCCCGCAGCCGCCGCGTGAGAGGGGCGGGATCCATTTTCCCCGGCCGCCTCTCTCTCTTCTCTCTTTCTTCCCCACTCTGGCGTGGAATTCGGGCCGTTCCCGGCCACGTCCGCCCCTCCCGCTCCTACAAAAACCACCCCCGCGTCCTCCTCTCCCTTTTTCCCCATTTCCGCCGCCGCTCCCGTGCCTCCTAGCGCCCGCGCCACCACTGACCCCGTGTGCTGCCGCCTCCGCCGTCTCCGGCCGCCGCTCCCCACTGCTTGCGCCGTCCCCGAGCCGCGCCGACGCGTCCGCCGCGTTCGCCGCGCTCTCCCGCACCCCGTCCGCCCTTTTGCGCCGCCGGCTCGTGTCTCCTGCGCCGCCCGCGCCGCCGTCTTCTCCGCCTCCGGCCGAGCCCGGTGAGCACCTCCCCTCTTTCCCTCTCTTTTCCCTCTCCCTCTCCCGACCGCGCCGCCCCTCCCCGCGTACGTGCCGCCTTCGCCGCTCTCCGCCGCCCTTGCGCCGCCGCCTCCGGCCACCGGTCGCGCCGCCGGCCGCCGCCTTCGGACGCCGCGCGCCATGGCCGAGCCACCCGAGCTCGGGGCCGTGCCGCCCCGGCCGCCTGCCGCCCGTGCACCCTGGGCCGTTAGATCGGCCACTCGGGCCGATCTCGGCCGTCCCCCTCCGTCCCGCGTGGCCGCCCATGTGGCTGCCCCATGGCTGCCGCGTCGGCGCCACGTGTGCGCCACGTGGTGCACCGCCGCCGCCACGGTCCCGTGGACCGAGTCCACGGTGGACCGGCTGCCGCCGCCGCTGACGCCAGCCCTGGGATTAATTGCGCAATAAATTAATTAAGGATTTTTCTGTTTTAGTAAAAACACAGATAACTTCAAAAATTCATAACTAATTCATCCGAGCTCCATTTAAGTCCATTCAAATTTCATTAAATTCATAAAAATGCAGAGAATCCATTAAAAATACTTTTGTGCTTTGTTTCAGTAGACTTATAGCGTGTATTGTTGTTTGCTTTGTTTGTCGCGTAGATTCCGAAACCTCCTACGCGCCCGTTTACTTCGAGATCGTCGCAGAGGTAGCCTCAGCTCAGGAGCAAGGCAAGTCATGCTTCAGATTGATCATATTGTACCTATATTTAAAAATGTCTTATTTTTCCGTAAACACTGCATTATTTCGCAATGTCATTTCATGTGGGATTATACCTATGGTGCTCAGCCAATTATATTGATTATCATGTATCTTTGATAGCTTGGGTAATTAATTCATTGTTCGCTGATTTTAGGAGTGCTTAGCCATGCTTAGCTAACCTAGCTCACTAAAGGGGATCAACTTGAATAATTAATTAATGTAGTCCCTATGGTGACACTTTGGTTTAGGAGCCACCATGGTAATAATATTTAACTAAAATATGCTAATGGTGGGCTGTGGGTGCATGGTTTTGATGGAAGCACCCATGGCAATTAAGGACCAGTTCGCGGGAAACCCTGGAAGAAATACCGTGCGTACCACAAGCCAGCGTGGGCAACGGCTGGACTTGTAGTGTAGCTGTCTCTGGCTGACGTACCAGAATAGGGTGGGCGTGAT
This sequence comes from Oryza officinalis, assembly GCA_008326285.1. Lineage (NCBI taxonomy): Eukaryota > Viridiplantae > Streptophyta > Magnoliopsida > Poales > Poaceae > Oryza > Oryza officinalis. Next base: position 21,391,142 of record BDMV01000009.1, read on the forward strand.
GGAGTTGAGTCGGCGGGGGACATACCCGTTGATCGGCTGCCGAATTCTCCGTGGCACGAAAGGGGGCTGCCTACCTTGGACATAAAGGTGGGGGCGAAACCTGTGGTGTGGTACGGCTGGTTAGAGGGGGTTATGCGAAGGGTCCTGTCACAGTCTCTATTCGGGTACTTTCCAGTATCGCGACGCATGGTTGACATGATGTTGAGGCTGTGTCTTATGGGTACAGATGTACACCTCTGATCAGAGTAGAACTATTCGAATAGCCGTGCCCGCGGTTATGGGCGATCAACTAGATTCACCGTGATTAGTCTCACTTTCTTAATAACTGGAATTACTGGAACTGGTTTAGTTCAGGTGGATGGTTTGGGCCTGTCGCAACGTGGATATAGCGTTGGACAGTGATGGTTTAATATTGTTCAATTAATTCAACATTTTACTACTACTTTTAACTATTGTTTTAAATGCTTACTTTATGCAAATAAACCCCTGCCTTCCTTTGGAATATCTTGCATCATGCCTCCTTTTCCGGCATGACTTGTTGAGTACCGTGGGTAGTACTCAGCCTTGCTTAATTTTTCCCCACACCAGAAGAGGAGTATACGTCTGATGGAGTTTTCTCAGAGGAGTAGGCTTCGTCCACCGTCGAGGATGCCTGTGGAATGGTGCCAGCCCGCTGCAAGAGTCCCGTTCTAGTTTAGTTTGTCTTTTCGTCTTTCCGCTGCATTTCTGTAAGACTTTTACTGTGTTTGTAATACGTGTATGTCAACATTGTCGTCTGTGTACCCTGGCTGGTCCTGGACAGGGGTTTTAATACACATTCAGCTTCGGAAATTCTGGTACTGAATTTCCAGGCGTGACACGGGCCCTAATTTAAAGCCCGATAGAGATTACGTCATCTCTATCGGGCTTTAAATTAGGGCCCGTCACGGATGCTATCATCCGTGAGGGGCGCTAGTGTAGGCCCGATGGAGATGACGTCATCTCTATCGGGCCTACACTAGAGCCCGTCACGGATGATATTTGACTCCTGTTCATCATTGACCTGAACTTTAAGTAAATAACTGCAAAAAAATACTTCACAATGAGAATTCACTACTTTTTCATTACTCACAATAATTAACTTATTATCCCAAATAATTAAGTGAAGTACAATAATTCACTAAATTCGCAATAAAAATTATTGCAAGTTGCACCAATTTACCTAAGCTTTTTTTACTAATACAAAATACTTCATGTGTACAACGGCTTGGGTCACAAGGTTATGCCTTCCATATGATCTGATCGAGTATATGCCACAGGCTCTTGTGGATCATCGTCAAGGTCGATTTGAGGTCGTACATGAAGATTCTGGTTGTATTCTTCTTCGTCAACGATGTTGTCAACACCAACAATTTGGCGCTTGCCATCCCTCACGATGTGCATCTTCTTGTTCGCGGGGTCCTTTATGTAGAAAATCTGCTCGACCTGTTTCGCAAGTACGAATGGTTCGTCGGCGTATCCAACCTTGGATAGATCTACTAAAGTGAAGCCTTCCTTATTGACTTTAACACCAGTGCGTATATTGACCCAACGGCATCGAAACAAAGGAACCTTGAACTTCACGTAGTTCAGCTCCCAGATCTGCTCAATGCGGCCGTAGTATGTGTTCGACCCCACTTGATCCTGGAAGGCATCTATACGGACTCCGCTGTTTTGCACTGTGCTTTTGTCATCTTGCTGGACGGTGTAAAATGTGTATCCATTAATATCGTATCCTTGCCATGTGTCTATGGCCCAACACGGTCCCATTCCCAACAAGTGTACAGTCTCATTTGGGATATCCGTCGACATGGTGACACGATTCTTGAACCATGCGTTGAACCGAGAGTTATGTTCTCTGTTAATCCACGTCTCAGATCGACCCGTGTTATCCTGCCGGATTTTGGCTAAGTGCTCCTCAAAGTATGGGCTAACTTCTGCCATATGTTGGAGCACAGCAAAATGAGCCTGCTCGTAGGAAGCTTGATCGGGCCTAATTCTTTTCCTCCCGATTGTGCCAGCACCTGACAACCTTCCTTCGTGACGAGACGCTGGAACTCCGATAGGCTCGGCCTCAGACATGTAATGCACGCAGAACTCAATGACCTCCTCGGTCGTGTAGCCTTCAATGATGCTCCCCTCCGGTTTTGCTCTGTTCCGAACGTATGCCTTCAGAACTCCCATGTACCTCTCGAACGGGTACATTTCTCTTAGAAAAGCTGGGCCACATAGTTTTGTTTGCTTCACAAGATGAACAGGGAGATGAACCATGATATCAAAGAAAGACAGTGGAAAAAACATCTCCATGTGGCAGAGGGTATTGACAATATCGGTCTGTAACCCATCTAGATCTTCGGGATCTATAACTTTCTGTCCGATGGCATTGAAAAATGCGCACAGACATTGGATTGTATGACGGACTTTCGGTGGAAGAATGCCTCTGATAGCAACTAGCAAGATTTGTGTGATTAGCACGTGGCAATCGTGCGACTTCATTCCAACCAGTTTAAGGTCTTCCGATTTGACGTACTTACTAATCCTCGCTGAATAGCCCGATGGAACTTTAATATCTTTCAAGCACGATAACATTGCGATCTTCTCATCCTTTGACAGTGTGTGGCAAGCTGGAGGGAGGTACACTCTCCCTGTCTCTGCATCTGTTACGGGCTGGAGTTCACTACGAATGTTCATTTCATTGAAATCAAGGCGCGCGTTCAACCCGTCCTTTGTTTTGCCGGGAATATTCAGCAGCAGGCCAACCAAACTCTCACACACATTCTTTTCTACATGCATGAGATCAATGCAATGACGAACCTCAAGATCTTTCCAGTAAGGTAATCGCCAAAATATGGACTTTTTCTTCCATATACCCTTGTCCTTTGCCTGACTACGTTTTCTTTTCTTCCGAAACTCGTTGGTTATGTCCTTGACCAAGTTGTGGACCTCATCTCCGGACAAATCCTTGGGAGCAGGCTGAAGTTCTCTCTTACCGTTGAAAATATTCTTCTTCCTTCGAAATGCGTGACGTAGCGGGAGCCACCTCCTATGACCCATATAAACCATCTTTCGTGATTTCTTCAACCACCGGCTGCGTGTATGTTCCATGCAGTCAGAGCATGCCTTCTTTCCTTTCACGGTTTGGCCAGAAAGATTACCGAGGGCGGGATAGTCATTAATGGTGCAGAATAGTAGAACTCGTAGCTTGAAATTCTCCTGACCATATGCATCCCAAATTTCCACACCTTCTTTCCAGAGCATCTCAAGATCGTCCATAACAGGCTCCAAGAACACATCGATATCATTGCCCGGTTGTTTCGGTCCTTGGATTAGCAAGCACAGCATAATATATTTTCTTTTAAAGCACAACCATGGCGGTAGGTTAAAGTTTGAAATAAGAACTGGCCAGGTGCTGTGAGTACTACTCATGTCTCCAAAAGGATTCATGCCATCTGTACACAGACATAGTCTCATGTTTCTGGGGTCGGCAGCAAAGTCTTTGTGTTTTCGATCGATATTCCTCCATTGAATCGAATCCGATGGGTGTCTTAGCATACCGTCGTTCCTTCTCTCCGTGGCATGCCAACGTACTAAATTTGCCTCCTTGGGGTTTGCAAATATTCTTTTGAAACGATCAATGATAGGTAGATACCACACAACCTTCGCGGGACCACCTCGCTTTGATTTTTTTCCTTCGTCAGGACTTTTCTTACGCTTGTATCGAGAGGCCTTGCATACAGGACAAGCATCTAACTCCGCATATTGCTTGTGGTACAATATGCAGTCGTTTCGACAAGCGTGAATTCTACGGACCTCTAACCCCAGGGGACACAAAACCTGCTTTGCTTCATATGTCGTCTCGGGCAATGTGTTCCCATCAGGCAGCATGGCTTTCAAAATTCCCAAAAGCTCTATGAAACTCTTGTCTGTCCATCCACTACTTGCCTTCAGCTTCATTAGGTCCAAGGTAGCTGATAATTTGGTCTGCTTTGCTTTGCATCCGGCGTACAGAGGCGTCTGCGAGTCACTGACCAACCTGCTGAACTTTACGGAATCTCTCTCGTTGTAAGCTGGATCCTCAACGTCACGTAACATGTCTTGCAGCAGATCATGATCAACATCAACCATTTCACCGCCTAGTGGAGAAGGTACAAACATGTCATGCTCATCTTCATCTTCCTGATTTTGCGCACCAGTACTGTCTGCAGCAGCACCACTTCCTGATTCCTGCTCTCCATGCTTAACCCAACATGTGTAGCCCTCCATGAATCCTCGTTGTATCAGATGAGCGTGTACGTCCATTCGGCTATCAAACATATTTTCATTCTTGCAATCTGCACATGGACAACACATGTAATCGCTGTTTCTTCTTTTCCTATCCTCCTCCGTGACGTTAATAAAATTTAATACCCTATTTCTATACTCTTGACTATGACGTTTCACAGATTTCGCATACATCCAACTTCGATCCATCTCTACAGAAATGAAAAAAGAATCAGAGAAACATCTTATAAGATAAATACTGCTAAATTCATAAAAATTGATGAATTTTCTAAATTAATGATTATTATTTGTCACTTACCTTTATGAATTTACTCTTTGGGAAAAAAAAATTTCGCCCCCTCCAACCTCCCACCAGAGTTGTGAATAGTGGGATACAGATACTCTAAGCGGTTGCGGCTATTTATAGTGTGCACTAACAATCGGGCATATAAGGTATCTTTATCGGGCCTAAAAAAAAGCCCGTCACAGAGGAGTGCCATCTGTGACAGGCTTTGTAGATATCTCAAACGGGCATCAAGATGGGGCCCGTCACAGATGATTGTCATCTGTGACGGGCTGCAATTACAGCCCGATGAGATATTTAAGGTTATCTCAATCGGGCCCTAGTTTAGGCCCGTCACAGATATGTGTCATCCGTGACGGGCTTCAGTTCTATGCACATTTAACATGTCTCTCCGATCATATCTCAATTGGCCTCTTTTTAGGCCCGTTTGAGATGTTTTCTTTGTGACGGCCCGTAAAATCCAGTTATATTACAGCCCGTCACAGATGAGAGGATCTGCACTAGTGTTTGACTATAAATATCTTCTAAAATATTTGCTTTAGAAAATGGAGGCCATTTGTATAGATTGATCTTAAAATAAGATACATTTCAATAAAATCATATACATAGGTGGGAAGCACGGGCTCACTCGGATAGTAAAAAAATTACGCTGTTGGGTAAAAAGGTGGGTGCTGTGAGACGAGCTATTTAGCTAGATGACACGTAGGATACTTGGGGGAGGGGGGGAACCATGTTCTTATCCAAAATGACATTTATTTTCAATCTAGAGAAAGCACTCTATAAATTGGTACATAGATCAATTGACACTACTGAAGGTTAACCCATACACCATAGTACACCCTCTCAGCTCCCCAGTTTTCTCTAGCTTCTTCTTGCTGTCCCAATTTGTACTACCACACATCTGCACATTTTTCGCAGCATGTGCCATTGTTGTGATCTCCCATAGTGGAATACTCTGTGTTGGACGATGATGATTTTGGTACAAAGGCTAATTCACCATCGCGGAGAATAAGGTTAACATGAATGGTCTCAGGCCATTTGTAGAACATCGGAAGGAACACCCTATTTTGCATCCACTTGAACTTGGTCTTCTTTACCATGGATGTGAGCGTGCCGGTGAACAACGTCCGGCCTTGTAAACTCTCCACCTTCTCCCACTCCATCTTTTTCTCGTTAAGCTTGATGACATGTACCGGTGTCCCACGTTGGACAAAGAGGACGGCCATCAGCTCACCCTGATCAGACTCAACCAGGTAGCTGTCAGCCTGTCATGGTGTTTGAACCCAAAGTCCATGGGGTTGTCAAGAACCTTAAACCCTTCCATGTGCTTGCATGGGTCATACACGGCCAACCTCCCATGTTCGCCGTGGTCCGTTACCGTTAAACTCCGTCAGTGTCCAGTCATCCCACTCGCCGTTGTCATCGTGACTAATCTGCACTACTACAGAAAGGGGCTTTCTGGACGAGGCCCCCAACAGTTTCCAAGCGGGCCATAAGTGGCCGCGCCTGGAAAAACCGGTCCCGAGGGGGCCGGCTGTTGAACCGCACGCGATAATAAGTTATCCCGTGCGGTCGGCTTAAGCCGACCGCACGGGATAAGTCATTATCGCGTGCGGCTTCCTTAAGTCGACCGCACGAGATAAGATTATCCCGTGCGGTCCGCTTAAGAACCCGCACGGGATAATGATTATCCCGTGCGGTTCGTTAGGTGAACCGCACGCGATGATGCACTATAAAACACTCCCACCCCCCCGACAGTGCCACTTTGAGCTTGGTGTTCCTCTCTCCAAAAAAATGCAATTATAGGGGGGAAGGTTTTCAACTTGTATTCTTCAATTGGAATCAATACAAAAGGTACCATGCTCGATCTTCTCTTCTATTTGCTTCCACTTTTAAAAGTTTTTATTGGTTTAATGTGAAGATATTTGAATTTATTTTAACTCGGTTTCTCTCTCCAAAAATAGACATTTTCTTTTGGTGGGAGATTGTAGAGTTAAAATCTTTGATTGAAATCAATATAAAAGGTAATGTGTTCGATCATCTCCTTCATTTGCTTCCGTTTTTGTAAAATTTCATTGGTTGAATGCGAAGATATGTAAACTTGTGCGAATTGGTACTTTGTGCTATATATGTATGTAATTTGTAGGTCAAATATTTTATTTTTTTGATTGAACCATTTTTTGGTAGCTAATATTGTCTCCGTATTATTATTTGTTGTGAATGAGGTTTTAGCTAAAAAGTATGAATTAAGTTTAATTTGTTTATTTAGAAAACACCGGCAATATAATATTAATTAATGTTGTGAATTTTTTAGATGGATCGGACATGGATGTATGAGACACGGAGAACTCATCCGGTGTTCATGAGAGAAGCATCAATATTTATTGACAAGGCTAAGACACACGCTTTGAGAGAGAGTAGGAAGGATATTTTTTGTCCATGCGTGGATTGCAAGAATCAGAAGATGTGGAAAGATCCGGATGTAATCCTGGGACACATAATTCAGCGTGGATTTGTGGAGAAATATACAGTTTGGATTTATCACGGGGAAGTCGCCCCTCCTGTAGAGATTGGTGATATTTGGTTCGATAGGATTTTATAATTGATGACATGTCTCGTCAAATGACTGGTGATTTTGGCGGCACTGGTTTTGACGCCGCAGAGGTTGATATTGATCTTGATCTTGAGGATATGTTGCGGCACGCTGAACCAGAGGTCCTAACAGAGAAAGCAAAAGATTTAAATAATTGGGAGGCGTTGCAGAAATCAACGAAAGATCTTTTGTACGATCAATCAAAGGGATGTGACATGCAGTATACAGTGTTGCGGTCGGTGCTAGAACTTCTTAGATTGAAGGCCAGGCACGCCTGGTCTGATACTAGTTTTAATGAATTGATGGGTCTTCTTAGAGCTATACTTCCTAAGCCTAACTTGTTGCCAGCTAACACCTACCAAGCCAAGAAAGTGATATGTCCATTATCACTTGGTGTGGAAAAGATCCATGCATGTATTAATCACTGTGTACTTTATCGCAATGAATACGCTGACTTGGACAAGTGTCCAACTTGTGGGGCGAGTAGGTACAAAAAGGATAACAGTGCCACCGATAGTGCTGTTGCCGAACCAAATACATTGGTTGAGCCAGGAAAAAAGATTTCGGCCATGGTGATGTGGTACTTGCCAGTGAAAGATCGCATGAAGCGATTGTTCTCGAACCCCGCCGATGCCGAGTTGATGAGATGGCATGAAGAGGGTCGGAAAACAGATGGTATGATTCGACAACCCACCGATGCTCGACAATAGACAATGAAGGGTCGGAAAGTATATTTTGTTGACTATCCTTATACAAGGGCCAAAACAGCCTGGCATCGATCTAGACGTGTTTCTTGAACCTTTGATGGAGGATATGCAAGAAATGTGGGAAGAGGGTCTACGATTGTTTGATGCGTACCGACAGGAGCATTTTACTCTGCGTGCTATCATATTCGTTACTATAAACGATCTACCAGCAAATTTTTCTCTGTCAGGACAGATTAAAGGAAAGACCGGATGTCTTATATGCCTGGACAACACATCGTACATATACCTGACCTCGTCAAAAAAGTTAGTTTACATGCGTCATCGTCGTTTCTTACCACAGAAGCATAGGTATCGTGCGATGGCTACCTTTTTTGACAAAACTGTTGAGGAATGTATTTCCCCCGAAGCAAAGGATGGTTCCACGGTGTTCAAGCTGACAAAAAACATAAAGGTCGTGTTCGGCAAGGGAAAGACGACTTTAGGCAAGAGGAAGAAAGAAGTGGTAGAAAACACGCTGCCCTTCAAGAAACATTCAATCTTTTTCAAGTACCTGACGTACTGGAAAGACCTGGAGATTCGCCATGCCATCGATGTCATGCACCTCGAGAAGAACGTGTTCGACAACACCATCGGGACTTTACTTGACATCCCAAGTAAAACAAAGGATGGGTTGAAGTCACGTAACGACCTGGTCAATTTGGGCATAAGGAAAGATCTCCACCCGACAGAGCTAACGAATGGTAAGATTGAGATTCCACCGGCATGCTACTCAATGTCACCAGAAGAGAAAAAAGCTTTCTGTCAATGTCTTCGTGGATTGAAAGTGCCGACTGGATTCTCATCGAATATCCGGAAACTAGTATCAATGAAAGATTTGTCGATTTCTGGATACAACGCTCACGACTGTCATAAGATGCTTACGGTATTCCTCCCTATCGCTATAAGGGCGGTGAAACCAGTGCACACCAAGGTAGTGATAACAAAGCTGTGCTATTTTTTTAATCGAGTTTCACAGAAAGTTTTTGATCCAGAAGAATTAGGACCCCTTCAGAAATTCGCAGTCGAGACCGCTTGCCAGCTAGAGATGTTTTTTCCTCCATCGTACTGGGACATGATGGAACATCTCATTGTTCACATTGTCCCTCAAATTATTGAACTTGGTCCTCTATACCTACATCAAATGTGGGCGTACGAGCGATACATGGCCGTTCTAAAAGGGTATGTCCGTAATCGTGCTCATCCGGAGGGCTCGATGATAGAGGGTTACACAACTGAGGAGGTTGTCGAGTGTTGCCTAGATTATATGAGCGATGTCAACCCCATTGGGACACCGGTGCCTCGACATGATGGAAGGTTATCTGGGAAGGGTACTGTGGGAAGAAAATGCTTCTACGACAACGATTACAAAACGGTATCAGATGCACACAGCAGTGTTCTTCAACAACTCGCCATCATTGCGCCCTACATTGAGCAACACACTTCTGATATCAGAGCATGCAATCCTGGGCGATCCGACGGTTGGGTTTCGAAAGAACAGAAGCGCACGTTTCCCCAGTGGCTGAAGGATCAAAAGCTACCGTGTGGAGAATCAACCGAGGAAAAACTTGCAGCTGGCCCAACAAGCCTTGTGACCTCATGGCAAGGGTATGATATCGGAGGATATTCTTTTTACACAAACAGCAAAGATAGGAAAAACTCAGCGCAGAACAGTGGGGTTCGTGTCGTAGCGTTGGACGCAACAGGGCAGAACAAGTCTACGGGATCATACAAGAAATATGGGAACTTGACTACGGTTTAAATATTCAGATCCCTGTTCTCAGATGCCAATGGGTGAAAGACATCATGGTAGATAAATTTTGATTTACTTGTGCCGAACGGAGTAAAATTGGACATAAGGATGATCCATGGGTCCTTGCGGAGCGTGTTGCACAGGTTTTTTATGTGAAGGATCCTTCCGATGAAAAGATGGACATTATTGTATCGGGCAACCAAAACATCATTGGAATTGACAACATTCAAGACGCACGCGATTATAACCAGTATGACGCCATTGAGTTATTCACAGATCTTCCTACGCGAATGAAACGCATTGAGAGTGTCCTCGACGAATCAAAGTTTGCATCCGTGCGGAAGGATGTTAATCCAAAAATAGTGAAACGCTAGTTTCTTTTTTTGTACAATATGTTTTTGCACGCGAATGTATCAAGCTTATGGTGTTACCAGTGAACGTGTGGTTTTATATCGAACTTCTGGTATTTATGTGGATGATTAATATGTTAATAAATTAATATGTGAGCAATTGATATATTAATATGTGACGAATTTATATTGATTGAATTTTTTTACATTGATATGTTAGCATGTGCATTCCTATTTGTTAGTTTTATAGTTTTACATGGGACAATTAATAAATGCAATAATTAATATGTTAATAAATATTTTAGCATTCATATCTTTTTCAGTTTTACAGTTTTAAAATAAGGGCGCCAATTATCCCGTGCGGGCAGCTTAAGAGCCCGCACGGAAATACGTCTTTCCGTGCGGGCGGTTTAAGCGGCCCGCACGAAAAGATATATTTCCGTGCGGGCGGTTTAAGCGGCCCGCACGGAAAGATATATTTCCGTGCGGGCTCTTAAGCCGCCCGCACGGGATAATTGGCACCTATATATAGTCGCGCGGGATCCCTAAAATTTTCTAAGTCCCCGACGAGTCCAGATCTGTGCCGCCCATCTCTCTAGCCCTCTCTCGCCGCCGGCCCCCGCCGCGCCGCCCATCCCCGCGCGTGCTGCCGCCCACCGACGACGACGCCCCGCCGACGACGACTCCCCGGCCGCCGACGCCTACCGACGACGACACCCCGGCCGCCGACGCCCACCGACGACGACGTCGCGGCCGCCGACGACGACGCCCACCGACGACGACGCCCCGGCCGCCGACGCCGTGCAGCCGACGACGCCTCACACCGGCCCCCACAACCGACGCCGACGTCCCTCCTCGCAAGGTGAGATGAGATGGAATGGATGTGGGATGGATGAATGGAATGGGTGGATGTGTTGTGATGGATGGATGAATGGAATGGATGGTTGTGTTCGGATGGCACGTCAACTGTTCGACGAAATGCCTACAAGTACACAACAGTACACAATCTTAGTGCTAACTCAAAATCGGATAGCTATTACTGCTGATTTGCTTAGGGTCACTTTGGTTTATATGAAAAACATACAAAATTAATAACTGTGAATGTATTATTATGTATAATATTTGTATTATACATATGTATAATATATGTGATGTTTGTAAATTAGATGTTTATTTATGTATATATGTATAATCTACATTAATATATTTAGCATTTGTTAATATATGTATGATATTAGCATTTTTTAATATACATAATATTTGTATTATACATAATATTAGCATTGTTTGTAAATATATGTATAATATATGTGATGTTTAAATTTTGCCCCAAATTTTAATACTCTAAAAATGCTAATATTATGTATAATATTTCTTCCGCCTGGTATTTTAGTTACAATAAGATGAAAATAAAATTAATTGTGTTACGACCAACCGTAGATCAAATGTCGACCGAGAAAGCTCCCTCCGATGCACCCAACGTCGAACCAACGCAAGAGGTTTCGAGCGAAGGCACATGGCAGACACCAAGCGATCCGATGTGCCATGTCGAAGTTTCGCCAGCACCACCGGTTGAAGAAGACCCCGACTACATCCCTATGGAGGAAGCAGTAAGTCGAGTTGTAGTGTTATAAACTAAGCCGTCTCCCTCTCGGTCGCGTTTAACTTTTTCTGATGTACGAACAGATGAAAACAAGACGCCAGTCAAAAAGAAAGGCTGCCAAGTCTGCCGTAATAGCCGAATGCGAGACGGACACGGCAACGTCCGGTCCGGTAGAAACCAACACCGGAGAAACTTCCGGTCAAAAGAGAAGACGTGCTAAGAGAAGTAAGACCCAAACCCCCAAGGAGACATACTACATCACCTCTTTGAACCAGGATGGGAAACCAGTAGAGCCCAAGGTAGCAATGACTAAATTCAGCACCACCTGCGGTGTGGTGGCCAGAACGCACGGCCCTTTGAATGTAGATTCCTGGGAGCAGGTGGATGACAACATGAAGAACTTCATGTGGAACGAGTTGCAGAAGTGGCTTGTCTATCCGCCTGGTTCAGAGGCTATGGGAAAAGAATTTGCCCTAAAAACGATGGCGCATCGGTGGAGGCAGTGGAAATCGGACTTGAACACTCACTACGTGCAACAGAACAAGACTCCATTCACCGACTACGGTGGTATTACGCAGGCCGAATGGGACACCTTTGTGGCAAAGATGACAAGCCCGGAAGCCTTAGCGCGGAGGAAAAAGATGTCCGATCTAGCTAAAAGGAACAAATACCCGCACCGGTTGGGCTCGAGCGGCTACGATGGCCACGTAGAGAAGTGGCGAGCAACTGAAGAGAAGTTTGCCGCCCAAGGCAAGCCCCTGCTTGTAGATGCCCTAAAGGAAAGAAGCAAAAACTGGGTTTGGGCACGGAGCACAGGGCAAGTCACCGATGCGGGAGAGATCCAGTTCGAGGATTCGGATATCGAGCGTGTGACCAGTAGTCTTAAGGACATCGCGGAAAAAGAGAAAACAGGGGAATTCATTGCCAAGAGAGAACATGATCAACTAACAGCTGCATTAGGCAACCCTGAACATTCCGGACGAGTAAGGGGCCTATCGTCAAGGACGAGCTGGAAGGAAGGGTTTCCGGAGGAAGCTAAGGGTTACAAGAAACGGGACAGGTACAAACAGAAATTGGAAGAGAGGATAGCAAAACAAGTTGAACAACATTTCTACTCTCTTGTTGCTCAAAATCGTCAAGCCTTCCCGCACTTGTTCCATCAAACCGAAGAACCCACAGTACAGTTGCCAAGCAGTGTCGGGTCAGTGGACACCGCACCTTATCCAGTAGACAACATAACTGCCCCGACGCCGTGCAGCCTGCTCGTGCCGATAGGAAGGGCCGGGAAGAGAAAGGAGGTGGGTACAGGACTTGCGATACTAGGGCGCCAAATTCAGAACACGCCAATCCCTGAAGAATATGCAAGGGTGCAAGTGGCCAAGGTGCATGCAGAGCATACCAGTTTAGAGATAGATATTCCAACACCGGACGGGATACAATTGCTTGGGGATGCGGTGAATCAGTTTATACTATGGCATCGACGAGATATACTGCTGGTCGGTCCATCGCCTTCAACCCCACGCCCGCCGACTCCAAAGATTGCTGCTGCGCCTGCACCAACTTCTCCACCAGGGCAAGATTCGCCAACTAATAGGCCTGCCTCCCCACCTCCCTCCTCCCCTAATCCTTTAGGTCCAGGTTCACCACATCTATCAGCCCCTGAAGTCCACGCAGAACAACCTCCTCCGACACCACAGTCTGCATTGGCGCTACCTGAAAGGCCTCTTATGAGAAGCGCAAGTCTTCCAAGTCCGACCAAGCTTGAACCTCGTCGGCTTATCCCGACAATGATTAGGTCAACTTATGATAAGGAAAAAATGGCCGTATACGAGGAAAGATTAGTATTCCAGGCTTTCAGGGGGAGAGCGTCGACTGACAAGAAGCAGGATGAAACTCCACATTTGTCGGATTCACAAAAATCGGTGAAAAATCAAATGGAGTACCTGCAAAATTGGACTTCCGACGAAGTGCCAACAAAGTACGTGCACGGGAAGCCGTTCCTGCCCCCAAAGCTCATGGAAGGCCTGCCTTGGGAAATGAGGCTGATGCATGACTGGTATCTGAAGGCATCTAAAAAAGGCCTAGGCATGATTACTGTGAAGGTCCCGGATAACGCTTTCACCAGTGGCCCAAATGGGATGCTGGTAATCGATTTCAACGACCTTCACGCATTATTCAAGCTGGACAAAATGGATATAAATCTCGTTGCTACATTTTGCCTGTAAGTCATTCGTAATTAATGTCATATATTAATTCACTTGCTAACTAACTTCTGATAAATTACCCGCTTTATTACTTAGGATGCAATTCCACGCCGCTGAAAAGGCCAACCATCCAGTAGGATACATCAACCCAACAAGGGTTTGTTGGACGGAACACACGGTGAATATTCGTGCAGATTCCGCTGAGCTCAAAGGTAAAACGACGTCCGAGAAAAAAGAGGTCGTCGAAAAAATGCACAAGAAAAAGATGGTCAGCGTAGCACTGTACTTGGGCAGAGCGATGGTTGCGCACAAAGACAAAACTGTCCTCTTCGTCCCTTACGCGCTGCGGTACGTATGATTCTTCCGTAGTACTTATGTTTTAGTACGATATCACATACAACTAACATATCTTCTTTGCAGCGATCATTACATACTTTTTCTGGTATATCCACGGGACCACCTGGCCGTAGTGCTGGATCCGGCGCACTATGGAGAGGAAACATTTATAGAGTTTCTCGTTATATTAAATTTGTAAGTCCTGTTATGCACCATTTACTAAATGTTGGCTATTGTACTCTCGAATACACATAATTGACTCAAACAATTGTTTTGTCTTTATAGAGCACACAGATATTACATAGACCACACTGGACCAATCAATAATCCACAAAAGAAAAAGCTTCTCGTGAAGACAAGATGGTCGGTAATTACATGTCTCTTGTTCCGACATTTCTTACATATACTTGTTTCACTCAAAATATTGATGTATACAATTTTTTTCAACATAGTGTTTTAAGCAACCACTACAGACTAATTTATGCGGATACTACGTATGCGAGATGCTTAGACTCAACGGGAGATACACTACAAAGTTTGAAGAAGTAAGTCGAGAGAAAATATCTTTTCACACATTATAAGATCTTGTATAACTTTCCTAACTATAACAATGTGTATTCCTTCTGAAACAGATCCCGTCCGTTCCAGTTGTAGCGAACCGGTTCGACGATCGAACCATACTAAACTTGTGTGCAGATATTTGCCGCTTCATCCGCCGCGATGTCTGCAACCATTTGGGCGATTTCTACGATCCGGAGAGCCAGCTTGCGACGGATGATACCTTCAAACGACTTAGAGAGTGGGAAAAAGAACATATGTATAGTAGCTAGTACAAATATTTCTAATTAAGGATATATTTTATGTGGTTTTTTAAACTTCTGTAAATTGCGAGACGCGATGATACGTATATATATACATATGTCATGCATGCGTACAAATTTAATATCTTAATTCCATGAAAAAATAATTAATTACGTTCAATTCTTAATACGTGCGATGTGTATGTATACTATTACTGAGAGAGACGGAGAGAGAGGGGAGAGATAAGGTAATATATTCACAAAAAATAATAAACCAACATATAAAATAATATTTTATATACACATAAAATAATGGGCAGATCGCTTATCCCGTGCGGTCGCGTTAAGTGGACCGCACGGAATAAGCGATCCACCCATTATTTTATGTGCATATAAAATATTATTTTATATGTTGGTTTATTATCCCGTGCGGTCCACTTAATGCGACCGCACGGGAAGATCGCTTATCCCGTGCGGTCTGCTTAAGCAGCCCGCACGGGATAATGGATCTTCCCGTGCGGTTGGGCCGCCCACACGCGAAAATGGTCTTTTCCCAGACCTTCTCGCGCGTGCGGGCAGGCCTTCCGCACGGAAAGGTGCCTTTCGGCCCGCACGGAAAGGCTGTTTCTGTAGTAGTGCTGGTTGGCATAACCAACCCTGAGCGAGAGAATAGCGTTGATCCCAAACATTTCCCGCGCCTCGCCATCGTAGATGACGAGGTCAAAATGGTCTGCGTACATATGCGGAACCTTACCAACGACAGTGCTGGTCACAAGGTTGATATCGAGTGCTAATCCTGCCTTGTCGAGCGCGAGGTGTCGTCCGGTGGCGCAGCAGATCTTGGCGTCATGAGCAGCGCTGAGCGTGTGGTCATTGTCGTCGTTGCCACCGTCGCAGCTGACCTCGAAGTTGTTGTGGTAGTAGGGGCTGTAGTACCGGAGGTTCGCGACGCCGACGTGGGCGGTGCTGAGCAGGAGCGGGGGTGATCCACGCCGGGTAGAAGGGCGACACGGCGGAGCGCCAGTGCCGGCACGACAACGCGAAGCTCGGGTGGCTCGACCACCGCAGTTGCTCAGAACCATGGTGAGTACGTTGAACGCACTACTTCAAAAACGATTTTTCTGTACGGGTACCCCTATAGGTTGCAGACGGATCATAACTAGTCATGTCTGCAAAAATCGTCCTCCCATTTTCCCGTGCGGGCCACTCAAGAGGCCCACATGGAAAAATAAGTTATTTTTCTGTGCGGGCCTCTTAAGTGGTCCGCACGCGAAAATCGATTTTTCCGTGCGGGTCCCGCACGAAAAAATAACTCCCCTTTTCCCTCTCACTCACTTTAAATTTTTCACCTACTCTTTCTTTCTTTCCTTTTTATTCTCACTCTTCTCTCTTTTTCTCTCCACTTCTCTCTTCTCTCTTCCTCTCCTCTCTTCTCCTTTCCTCCGAGCACGTGGGGCACTGGGCACCAGAGGTGGCCGGCTCGACGCCGCCACCGACGAGGCGACTGTCGGGAGCGGGCGAGCAGCGGCGCGGCCCCGTGCTTCCCCGGTGGCGGGAGGCGGCAGCGGGACTTCGTGTGGCGGTCGACAGCGGGCGGGCAGCGGGCCGCTCAGGAGCGGCGTCATCTTCGTCCCCGCCGGCGTCGCCGCCAACGACAAGGAGGACGAGGCCGTCGGAAACGGTGCCGCTGGCCCCACGACGACGACGAGGAGGAGACGGTCGGATCTACGCTGCTCCTGCCACCGCGACGGATGGATCCGCCGCCTTCTCCATCGTGCGCTTGCGACGGCCGGATCCGCACCGCCGCCACCGCCGAGATAGCTAGGGTTTTTATTTTTTTGAATTTTTATTTTTTTTTGAAATTTTATTTTTCCGTGCGGTCAACTTAACGCGACCGCACGGGAAGATCTATTATCCCGTGCGGTCAACTTAACTCGACCGCACGGGATAATAGATCTTCCCGTGCGGACCGCTTAAGTCGACCGCACGGGATAATCGATCTTCCTGTACGGTTGGGCCGCCCGCACGCGAAAATGGTTTTTTCCCAGACCTTCTCGCGCGTGCGGACAGACCTTCCGCACGTGAAGATGTCTTTCGACCCACACGAAAAAACCGTTTCTGTAGTAGTGATGGACGGGAGAGACCAGTCCCGTTCCTCCATCGCGTTGAGCTCTCGATCGATCTCTTTCTTCCTTCTTGATCGGTTGATTCGTGTACGGGGGCGTTAGTTACGTTTTAAAGTTGCGACAGTGCGTGTTCATGTCGGGCTGGGTCACCGGATACGACGCGAGCCGTGCGTGCGCACATCGATACCATATACGCATGGATCGCGGGAATCAATCTGAGGCGGATTCGCAGCTCCAATGCATCACGGTTTCACGGTTATTTAAAGGAAGGGCTGAACACAGTGCCTTGCCTGCCTGGTTGCTTGCAGTCGTAGATCGTTACGCCTACAGGTACGTATCTATGTGTGTGTGTATATATATATACACACACACGTACGTACTTTTTGCAACTAATCATGTGATAATGCCAACTAGAGTGGGTTACTATATCAATCTGCTATATATTTTTTTCTTAATTTTTTTATTGGTGATTTTTAGAGATATAAACCCTCCCTCCGTCTCACGTTATAAGATGTTTTAGCATCTTCATCTCTAGATTCACTGACACCGATAAAAATTTGGACACATATATAAAAGCATAAACATGGATAGTATAAATCTATTCAAAATTTAAAATATCTTATAATGTGAAACGGAGAAAGTAGCCCTATGCGAGTTATTCCTTTTCAAGGGTCCTTTATTCTTGTTGTTATACAGTCCTCTATGTAGCCTAATCATTCGAGTAAACTTCAATTTTTTTATGCAGCTTAGTACACGTATTGGTTAACTCATGATGCAGATCGAGATCAAAGAAAACGAAGATTCAACCTCATTGGATCCTAAATTAGCTCCGGTGTTATGGTTTCATAACAACTATGACCAATATGTGAAAGAAAATGATGACGAGGACAGCGAGGGAAGTGATGATAACGAGGATGTGAGCGACGAAGACGAGTTTAGTGAGACAAGTGATGAGGATGAGTCCATAGAGGAAACTGACGATGATGGAATAAGCAACGAGGATGATGATTATGATGATAATGATGATGAGGATGAGTCTAAGGAGGTAAATGATACCTTGCTCCTCTACAGCATATCTAGCAAACAATTTCTAGCCAACAACGGACTAGATGATTTGAAAGACCACTTTTACTAGATAACACCGCAAGGTTGGCTGCTCATGTTGCACCGTGACTCGCATGAGATCCTCTTGAGGAATTCATTCACGTCTCAGAGAATTAATCTACCCTTCGATCAAGATAGATTCCTTAGAAAGAATTATACAAGGTGTGCTTGCTATCACATGAGCCTACTGATTCAAACTGTGTTGTGCTCATCCTAAGCCTTGATGATGCAGTAATTTGGTATTGTCGTCCTGGAGAAATACAGTGGTTTAAGCATGAGTATCAGACTAGGAGGTTTTTCCGTCACCGTGGTACTGTCATTGGACATATGTCCCTTATCACGGCGGTGAGGGGCAAGTTCTACACGGTGTTTCCTAGTACTGTCATGACATTAGATTTCTCCCCGAATCCAACATTTGATATTGTTGCTGTTAAATCGAGACAAAAATCAGCGTACAACTTTATGAAAGTCTGCTTGTTAGAATCAAGAGGGGAGTTGTTCTGCTTGTACTTTTTCCCTCCAATAGCATGTTCTAATAAAATAGCGGAGATTTGTGTTTACAAGCTGGTCATACCAACGACAGCTTGGGTGAAGGTGGACACACTCGGCGATAGGGCGTTTTTGATCGATACCAGGAATTGCTATGGAGCATCGGTCAATGCAAAAGAAGCTTGCCTACAGGAAAACTGTATTTATTTTTTGAGGCACGAAGACAAAGGATTATATGTTTACAGTATGGAGCGTGGAACTACTGCTGCAATCAATCCCAGTACAGATCTTGTAGAAAATGCGGAAGCTCAAATATTGATGCCCACATCTTGATCCTATATTAATTTACTCTTTATGATATTTTCTCTTTATTTTTTTCCAGTAATATAATATTTTCTCTTTATTTTTCCCAATGACGATGGTGTATAAAAACAGGAGGTTCTATCCAATGGTTCAGTTTTTAAGTATCCCGTGTAAATGTGCACTTGGTCAAGCATAGTCCCCAAAAGGGAAAATACTTTAATTTCCACCACCCCAAACAAAGAATGAGAAGGAAAGCAAAACCAACGTTTAAGACGCTATTGGAGACTAGCGTAGCTATTATTCAAAGCTTATTAATTTCTTTACAGCGTTCAAGGCATGACCGCGTGATAGGTGTCCTTTTCCCCCTACTCAAGAAGAGTTACATCTGAGTTCCGATCGTGATGTGACAAACAAATCTTACTTTTTCTTTCCCAAGCTGGCGCATAACCTCTGGACCGATAGGAGATCGATGACCCGCATCCTACAACTTCAAAGACAGCAAAGTAGAATACACCAAATTGAACCTATTACCAGTTCCAGGAAGAGCACACCAAATGAAAGAAACTATTACTCAAAAAGCGAATCACATCTCGATCTACAAACTGCCAAAAGCCTTTGTTATTCCATTCCCAGTGGAACGTCAACCTGTTTAACAACAACTTACTGAATTCTAAATGAAACAACCTTATTTTCAAGTGACAGGCAATATCCATTTCAATCAATTATGAAAGATAAATGGGCTCCCTTATGTAAAAATAAACTAGATAAAACC
Organism: Oryza officinalis; assembly: GCA_008326285.1. NCBI lineage: Eukaryota > Viridiplantae > Streptophyta > Magnoliopsida > Poales > Poaceae > Oryza > Oryza officinalis. The sequence goes on from BDMV01000009.1 coordinate 21,410,900, forward strand.
TACAAGTTATCGTAAAAATACTATATGACACTAGCAAAAATAAGGTGTGAATACAGTTGTACTTTGTACTAGATGATGCCGTGCCTTTATGCACGGTATTCCATATATGGGACTGCCTAACCAACATGCGATTGAAAATCCCCCAAAAATCTTTCAAATATAATTATAGTACAATCATAGCGTAATTACATTATAACTAACATGTAATTATACTTTGTTTTTTGGTTAAGGTTGAAAATTAACCTCTCACGCACGTAAAACGGAGTAACTTTTTAGCATATGATTAATTAAGTATTACCTATTTTTTTGAAAAATGAATTAATACGATTTTTTAAAAACAACTTTCGTATAAATTTTTTTTTGCAAAAGACGCATTATTTAGCAGTTTGAAATGCGTGCGAGCGAAAAACGAGATATGTAAGTTGGGAAAGTGAACAAAATAACTCAGCCTTACAAATGTAACTTAGATGTAAATTATATGTAACTATAAAAACAAGTTAGCTCAGTGATAGGGATGGGTGCCTACGAGTTAAAAATCAAGGATTCGAGTCTTTGGTACACGTAAGAGTTTTGTTTCTCTTGCCACGCACAGATCTCAGCGCGAATCGAACGACTAGTGTGTATCTCAAACACATCCAACAGTCAAAAAAAAAGTGCAAGATTAAGCAATACAAAATCTGTCAGCAAGAGAAGCGGTTCCACCACGTTTTTCTCGGAGCTGCACCCTAGGGGCGATCGTGAGGGCAATCGCATCTCGGCCTAGGGTTTCTCCAGCGGGGGTGTCTTTTGCTGGCGTTGCGATCTTTGAGACGGCTGGTCTCGCTGTGGTTTCCCTCGACGCGGTTGCGTGGCGACGGCGCGCGTAATTGTGGGCGAGGAGGAAGGGAGTGATGGCATGTCGGAACGATGCGCGAGAAGAGTTTCCTGGCGGCGGCAGTACAGCGTCAAGAACATCAGATGGAGGGCCGTCACCGAATGGATTGTCTGCTAAGTTGGGGCCCGGGTCTGATCCTGACGGAGAAGGAAGATGAAGGTTTAATCATTGGAGAAACCGGAATAGCAGTGATCCCAAACCATAGATGGGTTGCTGTGGGGAAGATTCCTCACTTCTGCTTTGATTGTGGAAGGCTATTTCATACGGAGGAGGGATGTAAGGTAGAGAGAAGGATGGTGAAGTACAATAATGGTGGGAGTGGCTACGGGCACAACCAATGAAGTCGAGAAAGGCGAGTAGTCAGTCTAACAAACCAGTGCACGCAGGGAGCAGCTATAGCAGCAGGTCGAACTCGCCTGATTATGCTCAAAGGTGCAATGCAATGATAAGGGACCTGCCAAGGAGACAACTCTTCCCACAAAAAGAAAAAGCAAGAAGTGCTCCAGTAAGAGGAAGAGAAGGCAGGAGGGAGGATGAGATGATAAGTCCAGTGCGTAGTAGGTCAGTAAAGGATAGACTAGAGGAAAATGTTGACCTGAATACGAAGATTCGACATTTTAGGAGGAAGCCAAGGAGAGAAGTAAATATGGACGGGGTAGACACACTAGTACTAGATCTGAGCATCCGTGACGAGTCATCCGTGTCGGACTAATGCGACTCGTTTTGGATGACGCATCTCTAACGGTTTAAAAAATGTCCCATTTAAGATATGACTACCAGAGATGCCCCGTCACCGATATAAGGTTATCTTTGTCGGGTTATCGTTCTAACACTTCACGGATGACATATAACGGGTCACAATCATGCTCTGTCACGGATAATATGTCATCCGTGACGGGTCATAATTATCACCCTTCACGGGAATGGTAGTTATGAACCGTCACGGATGAGGAAAAATTAAAATTTTTAAAATTTTCAAACAACCTAAGATAGAGACATATCCTATATGAAAATTGTAGATCTCGATGAGATCTATAACTTTAAAACTGACAACATTTGAATTTGAGATAGTTTACATGCCCAAATATGCATTATAAGTGGTGAGATCTATTTTGAAAAACGTAATTTTGAATTTTTCAAATGATCTCGGATGGATACATGGCCTATATCAAAGTCAAAGGGTTTGATGAGATCAACTTTCTAATTGACAATATTTTCATTTAAGATTGTTTTCATCCCTGAATATGTGTTCTAAATGATGTGATCTATTTTCAACATATTATTTTGAATTTTTCAAACAACTTTGGATGAAGACATACCCTACACTAAAGTTGTAGAGCTCGATGAGATCTGCAACTTTATAGTTGAAAGCATTCTCATTTGAAGACATCTAGTGTTTTAAATTTATGTTTCATATTTGGACAAGAATAGTTAAAAAAAATAACATCTTATAACCTATCAACATATGGTCTATAGGTGAGATGGTAAGATTGGTTTGCATATGTTGAGAGGTCTTAGGTTTGAATCCCACATATATAATGCATGGATATATCACTTGAAAAATCATGAATTTTTAGCTAGTGACGCGTGACCATGGTTGAAATATCCTAGTGCTATTTAGAATATTTTTAGGGTTTTTTTGATGCATTTAAAATTCAAAAAACGTAAATTCTCATCCATGAAGGTTTGTAATTATGACCCGTCACGGATGAGTAGTTATGACCTGTCACGGATAACATCCATGACAGTTTTTTATTTAGGCCCGACAAAGATAACTATTATCGGTGACGGTGGTCGGCTCGACAAAGATGACTTTTCACATCATTGACATTTAGTTCGTGATAAAGCCTCTCGCCGACATAGATAAGGGTTCTCGCCTGACACAAATGAGCTACAACCGTAATGGTTTCTCAGATCAATACCCTCCCCGGGACAGCCCGATGTCGAGGAAAAGGCTTGTAGAAGAAAGGATGATGTGGAACTTGTTGATGGTTGTGATGATGGTGGCAATAAGCAAGTGAAGGCTTTTGATCGACTTGGACTGAGGGTAGATACAGAACCTTCTTCTGCATCGGCGGCTTCGACAGGTCGGGGCTGCTGAAAACCATGAGACTGTTGTGTTGGAACTGTCAAAAGTTAGGGTTGGACCCGACAGTAGGGGAACTCAGGAATTTAATCAGAAATTACAACCCAGAGGTGGTTTCCTTTGTGAAACTAAAAAGGAGGAGCAGGCAATGAGAAAGTTAAGTTTTAGTCTAGTTTTGAAAATGTGTTTTCGGTACCATGCAGGGGGAAAAGTGGAGGTCTGGCTTTGCTTTGGAAGAAGGGAGTGGATATATTAATTCGTTTTTTTTTTCCAGTATTTCATTGATGTGAGGCTAAGAGAAGAAGAAGGGTTTTGGAGATTTACCGGGTTTTATGGGGAACCGAGGTCTGATCTTAGGAGTAAGTCGTGGGAGGTGTGGGGTACACGGTACCCGAGTACCTTATGTTGGGCCCCTGTGCCAAATAGCATAGGGTGGGCTGAGTGCCCTAGACCCATGTGGCTAACTTGTAATCTAAGAGAAAATTAAAGATAAGGCTATCAATCTTATCCCATGTAAATAGGTGAAAGGTATCCGGATTATGAGGGATACCCTACCTACTTTAGCAAGCTATCTCCATGTCTATATAAGGAGGACCAGGAAACCCTAATCGGGATTGATTACACACGCGCCACGAGCTATACCTACGCCGTGTTACGCATACACCGATACAGATTCAATCTACATACAACTGGAGTAGGGTATTACCTCACCTCGAGGGCTTGAACTAGTATAAACATCTGTGTCACCATCCCTCTTTAATCTTGTGCACCGTATAAATTATATTGCCGATTCAGAAAATTGACAGGAGGCTCTACGTTTTCTTGGTTCTCAAGACAATTTACCGTGGCTTTGTGCAGACAACTTTAATGAAATAACAAGCGGGGAGCAGTTCGGTCCCAATGAGAGATCTGAACCAAGGATGGCAGCGTTCAGAGATTGTATGGAAGACTGCAATTTAATTGATTTGGGGTTCACTGGATACCCGTACACATGGAGCAATAGGAGAGACGGGGATGCAAATGTACAGGTTAGATTAGATCGTGCATTGGGGACAACCTCAATACAAAAGATTTATCAGGAAATACAAGTGGTGCATGTGGAAACGGAAGAATATGATCATTGTGCACTCATGATCAAAATGCATAAAGACCAAAGTCCCTGCACCAAGAGAGGTAAACAGGGCTTTCAATACGAGGAGATGTGGACCAAACATGCAGATTATGATAGGATGGTGGAGGATGCCTGGGATGAAGCTGAGCACCTAGGATTGGGAGCAATTGGTCTGAGAAAGCTCAATAATGTATCATCCAAGCTGAAGACCTGGAATTCAGAAGTTTTTGGCTCAGTAAGGAGGGAAAATCAAATGCTGAAAGAAGAGCTGTGTACAGCAAGAACGGAGGCTCTGGTCTATAAGGATTTCCATCGAGTAAAGGAAATAGAGCATCGACTCCATATACTGTATGACAGGGAGGAATTTATGTATAAACAACGCTCACACCAAGATTGGCTGAAAGCGGGAGATAAAAACACAAAGTATTTTCAAGGGAGAGCTTCACACCGTAAGAGAAAGAATACTGTAAAAACTTTGAAAAGATTAGATGGGTCATTGTGCAAAATGGATGATGGAATGAGAGAAATGGCAGCTTTATTTTATAATGATCTGTTCACTTCTGATGGTAGTGAAAATTGTGAACAAGTTCTTGAAGCGGTCTCAACACTGATTGATGATCAAATGAATGGGGAATTATTGAAGCCGATAATAGATGAGGTCTCAACACTGGTCCAACAGCTGCTTACTCAGTTTAGACCGATAAACCTGTGCAATGTTCTGTATAAAATTGCTTCGAAGGTTTTGGCAAATAGGCTGAAAGTAATCCTACCTGTGCTTGTGTCCGAGGAGCAAAGTGCTTTTGTCCCAGGAAGGCTAATTACCAACAATGTTTTCATCGCACATGAGTGCATCCATACGTTGCATAGCAGGAAACCGAAAACACCACTTTGTGCGGTCAAACTAGATATGATGAAAGCTTATGATCAGATTGAATGGCCTTTTTTGGAGCAAATACATAGGAGACTGGGTTTTTCGGAGAACTGGATAGCAATAATTATGAGATGTGTGCAATCGGTGAAGTATGCAGTTAAGCTGAGTGGGGCGATCTCCTAACCTTTTAGCCCATCGAGAGGCATTCGGCAAGGTGACCTGCTATCTCCACACTTGTTTATTCTCCGTGCCGAAGATTTTTCAGCGCTTTTAAAATAGGAGGGGGATCTAAATTGGATTAGAGGAGTGAAATTTGGTGCAACTGGGCCACATATCACCCATCTCTTGTTTGCAGATGATAGTGTGGTTTTTTTACAGCCACAACAGATCAGCTTCAGTGCCTAAAACAAATTCTGCACAAGTATGAAGTGTCTTCAGGCTAGAAAGTCAATTTAGCAAAATCTTCTATTTTCGTTGGGAAGGGTTGTGTGCAGAACGAGAAAATAAGCTTTAAGCAAACTATTAGCATTCAGTAGGAAGCTCTCAATGAAAAATATCTAGGGCTGCCCACACAGGTGGGTAGATCAAAGAATGGGGCTTTCAAAGGTACCAGGGAAAGACTTTGGGACATGGCTTCAAATCTGAAAGGGCAGGTTGGTGATATGCCCTAGAGACAATCATAGAGGTGATTGTATCACATACTATGTTTACATCTTTATTATACGTTGTTTCTTGAAATAGATAACTCATTATTGATTAATGAATATGTGATTCGTTCATGAGACTATTTATGTTGTATGTTACTATTTTTAAAGGATCCCTGATCAAATATCATATATGAAACACATATGATTCAATGATCAGCACATTCATTGATTGTTGATCATATCTCATGGATCATTGTATATAGATACCAAATTAATAATGTGAATACATGTTGGGAAACATGTTGTTGGATAGACCCAACATGAGACACTATGAGAGTTATATGTGATTTGCCATCAGTGGTCTCATATTAGTGTTGGTGTAGAATCCTTAGACTTGAGATTATCATTGTCGGTGATACGGGCCCGGGGGTATCGCGAATAAAGGGAGGAGGCCGCCCCAAGTACACGTGGCATGCCCCGAAGGGGGTCGGGCCATGCGTGGAGCGGCAGCTTCCTCCCGCACGGGTGGTCGAGCTGCCCGAGCCCTCCTCCCGCGCGGGGGGTCGGGCTGCCCCGAGCCTCCCTCCCACGATCAGCCCCACGTGTGTCGGCTAGGCGGCTGTCGCCCGCGCTCACCTACCATATTCAATGCGGTAGGTGAGCGTGCCAGAAAGCTACATGGGCTGACATGAGAGATGTGATGGCGGATGTGACGGCACGTGCTGTGCGCACATGCCTACCGGCGTGGGGCGTGCCAGGCGCGTGCCCCATCCCGTCACATTTAATGCGGGACTTTTGCTCGTCCTTAGGGTTTGACCGGCCCCTTTCTCCTCCGGTCGCTTCGGTTCTACGCCACCCCTTGGAGGGCCCAGGAGGCCGAAAGTCTTCGGCATTTAAAGGGAAGAATGACCGGGTGCCCACCCGATCATTCAAAATGACGGAATGACAGCATGAAGGCGTACTATGGTGGGACGTGCGCATCCTGGCACGTTGAAAAGCAGGGTGCCCACGTCTTCGTATTTGGAGCTTTTTTTCGTTTTCTCTTTCCCTCGAACCTAAGTCTGAGGAGGGAAAGGAGGTAACCCCTTGACATATAAAAGCCATATATGGTGGTAACCCCTTGACATATAAAAGGAGGTTCTGGCTGAGGGAGAGGGGGCTTTTGGAGGGGAAAAGGAGAGCGCCAAACAAGGAGAGAAAAAATGCTTGTATTCTCCACATACCAATCACATATTAACCACACACGGGAGTAGGGTATTACGCCTCCATGGCGACCTGAACCTGTATAAATCCGGTGTGTCTTTTTCATCCCCGAGGGGCCTGACCCCCTCTAAGTTTACTTCTCTTCGTCTTTTGAGATCTCACCCGTGCCCCTGGTCCGAACCAAAAAGGGGGACCCCACGGTTCCCTGCTAGAGGAGTTTCACCTCCCAACAATCATGGTTCCTGACATGTGTAGTAGTTTGCTTAGGGGCTGCCAAACACTACTCCGTAACTGGGTAGTTATAAAAGTAGTCTTTGGGCATGCTATGAAACATGTAGTGAGATATGAATAGTCAAGATGACATTTGTCCCTTCCTTGGAGAGATATCTCTGGGCCCCTCGATGTTATTGATTATGGAAGTGCATGGCCATGCCAAAAGTGATTGAGGAGTCAATCGAAGGTTAAATAATTTATTACAGGATCGAGTGAATGATTGAGCTATTAAAATATGGCACATATCAAGTCTTGAGCTTAATCGATATCGTGAGGCAAAAGGGTTCATACAAGTATACACTAGAGGTTCAGTCGATATGATCTTTATATATGCCCGGTGGGTCAATATGTTCTGCTAGGGGCCGCTGTTGACACGTGGACCGAAAAGGAGTTTTTGGGTTGCAGCCGAGTGTACATAAACCTACAGGGTCGCACACTTAACTGGCTAGAATAAAGGGATTGGATGGAGATCCAATATATGCTCAATTCGGATAGAGATCCGAGTAGGGCTCCTATGGCCTCAAATGGCCAGTTATGGATCCTATATATTCTTCGGGTGATAACGCTGGTGGCGTGTGAGAAACCCTAGCCGTCACTCTCCTTCCTAGCAAAACCCTAGTTGCGCACAGGCGCTAGCACGTCCATGCGACGTGTTCCATCACTGGACGTGTGGATACCGGTAGAGGCGCCGCTGGTCTGCAGTGCTGATCGGCGTGAGAGCACGACGAGGCGTGCGCACGAGGAGGAGAAGGTCGGGTTGCTGCGATGTACTACTTCCTCTACATCTACTACTCCCTTGATTGCTCTTTATTGACAATCTACTACAGACTGGAGGTCACTTGCTCGATCTCAGGATCCTCGAACAAGATCTCGCTCTCCTCTGTGACCTGCTCCATGCTTCATTCCCATACCAAGTTCTTGCTCCGTTCCTTTAGGTGGTCGACCAGCAGGGGTTTGCCTTGCACTGCAAACATTTGTTCCGTTGCTCGCCATCGATCTATGTGGTCAGCGTACCCGCTCGAACCCAACTGATGCAGGTATTTTTGTAGCTCATCCCACAACAGAGTCTTAACGCTGTCTTATACCTTCTCCCAAAGCTCTACATTTATTGGCCCGTAAATTCTGGTGAAAGTTTCGCATGTGTTGCTAAACTTGGACATCACCACCTTCGGCTCGATGGGCTTCTCATCCCGGTTGAGAGCAGTTATGTAATAGGTTTCCTTCGGCAGCTAGTACTTAGTTCTCTCACTATGCCTTTTTTTGCATATCGTCCTGCACTTGCCAACGTGTTCATAGGCTCAGGGGCGGACGTGACTGTGTTTATCTCTACTTCAGGTACGTCGGTAGCATAGGTCATCTTTCGTTTTTACCAACGCCGTGTAGCCACTTGCACAAACACATCGTTAAGAACCATTAGACACCTACGATCTCTTCATAGACTAGTTACTCAATAAAATAACAATGTTTCGGACTTACTGCTTGCTCGATAGGTACATAGTCGAGGTCATCGTCGCGAGGGGTCTCTTGTGTTATTACTATCGGAAAAGGGTCATTGGGGTGCACCACATGTCTTCGCTAGACGCCATATCGTGCTCTATGTTACTGGCTTTATGTAGAGCTTCTATTCCTTCAAATGCTACGGGTGAATCGAAGGGAACTTTGTCATTCGACATTTGTTGTATGATCGTTCTTCACAATCGAAAATTTTGCACACTAGAAATTCACTAAGGGATCAAAATTAAAATAGGACATGTCATAAACATTAAATTTACCACAACTCATCTAAAATTTAAAATTTTCACATATCATTTCTAATTTTCAGACCTATAATTTTCAGATCTCTAATTTTCACACCTCTAATTTTCCACATCTCTAATTTTCACATCACAAATTTTCACATCTCAAATTTTCACAACTCTAAATTCCACATCTCTAATTTTAACACAACACAAAATTGAACATCTCACCGTCTCAAATTGAACATCTCACAATGAACTAATTTCGCATAAAAAAATATGACATCACAAATTTGCACATCACTAATTATCACGTCACACATATGCACATCACAAAATTTAACTTTGAAAATAATCAAAGTACCGATGCAGACTCGGTGACGAGGTGGCCAGAGGTGGGTCAGTGATGAGATGGCCAATGCAGGTCGGTGATGAGAAGCCCGGCGACTAGGCAATAGCGGCGCGGGGACAAAGGGGCGCATGCACGGATCTTTTCATGCGACCAATTAAGCAGCCCGCATGCACATATGATCTTTGCATGCGGCCTTTTAAGCAGCCCGCATGCACAAATTATTTTCAAATGTGTTTTAATTTTTTCAAAACACATAACTAATTGATTACTATTCCATAAATATTTAAAAATGGTTTCACAAATCCTGTGTAAAGTTAGTAAAGAGTTTTTTTTTCTTCACAGGGGAGAGGCCGCGAGAGCACGACGCTGCTGCAAAGGATTAGAAAGATTATATGTGGGCACAAGCTTTTGCGATTTATTGTGAGCCACAAGTGCGTCATGTGCCGGTGCACGCGGTGTACAGAATCGATGCGAGTGGGCCGAGTTGGATCGGGTGACGCGGTCCATGAGCCTGGTGTACACGACAAAGTTGCCACCTACCTAACAGGCGTATCCAGCGTTTAGTTTGTTCGTAGGTTACCACGTTTCTACTAGACCAATCAGAAAATTGCCGAGCAAAAAAAGGGTAATTCTGGATACTTTCCTCTCTTTTTCTTTTGTGAGATGATGAGAAATTTCAGAAACTTTTTCAGCTTTTTACACCCGAACTGTTTATCATGCTAGGTTTTACTACATTCGACGTATGCGTCGTATACCATATAGCGTACTTTTTATGCGGCAGTCTTCTCTTCTTTTTATCTTCCAATTGAAAAACGGGAGCTTCATTATTCTTCCTTTTGTCCCAAAGAGGAATTTTTTATCTACAATCTTTTTAACTAGAAAATATCTCATAAAACATTTAGAAGCAGCTATAATCTACACTAAAAGAAAAGTTTCCGTCATCCGTATCCAAAAAAAGCACGCCAACAAATACATACGCGCGAAAAGTATCAAAAAAAAAGCGCGAAAAAAAGGTATCTGAAAAAATTATGCAAAAAAAGGAAAAAAAATGCTATCCCAAAAAAAGAAAAAACATCGTTTTCTGTCGTCCATATCCAAAAAAAGAAAAAAAACACATCGTCGTTTTCTAAAAATTCGTTACACGTAAAGTTATAAAGTCCGATTAAAAAAAAAGTTGTTCTTATAAACCGGTCATCTCGTGGAAAAAGTCTGTTTTCCGACAAAGAAAAGAACGCGCAAAAAAGTTTCTGCTTTCCGTCGACCGTATCCAAAAGAAAAGAAAAAAAAGAAAAAAAAGCATCATCGTCCCCTGAAAATTCATAACACATTATAAAGTCCGATTATAAAAAAAAGTCGTCAGTGTAAACCGGTCATAAAAAAAAGGTTAGCAGAAAAAGATACGCCAGAAAAAGATACACACGAAATGTATCCAAAAGATGCGCGAAAAAAGGAAAAAAAGTATCCGAAAAAAAGAAAAAAACAAGCCACAAAAAAATGATACGCGCGAAACGTATCCAAAAAAATGCGCAAAAAAAGAAAAAAAAGAAAAAAAAGGGTATCCAGAAAAAAGAAAAAAACACGCAAAAAATGTTTCCGTGTTCTGTCGTCAGTATCGAAAAAAGCTAAAAAAGAAATAAAAACGCGCTAGCGCTCCCTAAAAATTCATTACACGTAGCTTTATAAAGTCCGATTAAAAAAAATCGTCGGTTTATAAACCAGTCATAAAAGAAAAAGTTCGTGGAAAAAAATTTGTTTTCTATTTTCCGTAGTTCGTATCTGAAAAGAAGGAAAAAAACCATACTAAAAAGGGGGTTTTCGTCGTCCCCTAAAATTAAAAATTCTTGTCTGCCGTCCGTATAAAAAAAAAACAAGAAGAAAACCACGCGAAAAAAAAGGGGTTTCCGTCGTCCCCTACGAACATGAATTTTTAGGGAACGACAGAACCCTTTTTTCGCTCCTTTTTTTTTCTTTTTTTGATACGGACAAAGGAAAACGGACCTTTTTTTTTCCTGTGGACCTGGTTTTTTTGGATGACCAGTTTATACGGAAGACTTTTTTTGAAATCGGACTTTATAAAGTTACGTGTAATAAATTTTTAGGAACGACGGCGTGTTTTTTCTTCTTTTTTTGGGATACGGATGACAGAAAATAGGACCTTTTCTTTCGTGACCGTTCCTTTTTTTAATGACCGGTTTATACAGGACTTTTTTTGAATCGGACTTTATAACGTAATACATGTAATGAATTTTTAGGGGACAACGGAAACCCCTTTTTTCACGCATTTTTTTCTTATTTTTTGAATATGGACGACGGAAAACGAAAACCTTTTTTTTGTCTTTTTTTCTTTTTTTGATACGGACCTTTTTCCCGCGTGTTTTTTTCTTTTTTTGATAAGGACGACAGAAAAGAATTTTTAGGGAACGAAGGAAACCTCTTTTTTTCGCGTATTTTTTTTCCGGATACAGGCAATAGAAAACGAACCTTTTTTTAAAGGAACCTTCTTTTTTGATGACCTATTTATACGGACGATTTTTTTATCAGACTTTATAACATTACGTGTAATGAAACTTTAGGAGATGACGGCACGTTTTTTTTCTTTTCTCTCTTTTCTTCGAATATGGATGACAGAAAGCTGAACTTTTTTCTGCGTGTATTTTTCTTTTTTTCTGATACGGAAACCCCTTTTTTCGCGCGTTTTTTCTTTTCGCCATCTAAAAAAATTAAAAAAAGGTGTCCTAAAAAAGCCCGTAAAGAAAAACGGTGAAAAAAACAAAAAAAAGGCAAACGCCGTGCGTAAGAAAAACGGCGAAACAAATGCCATCTAGAAAAATAAAAAAAAGTTGTCCCTGAGAGCAACCACAATGTGTCAAAAAAGATGGCACTAAGCATTTAATACTGCTACAGAATTAGACCACAACCATTATGGTCGGCAGCCACAGTTGAAGTCAGGTAGCAAAAGAGCATAGGGCCTATGGTTGAACCACAAGCAAATAAAATACATTACTTTTCTGCTGTGGCACTGTTTACAACACTAAATAATGCTCCTGAGGTAACCGTCCGAGAGAGTCGTTGGCCTGCCTCCAAGACTGTTCATGACCGTTGCCCTGGCCACTTCAAGCTGTTCCAGCAGGTAATCGTTGCTTGCTTTGAACCGTTGGCTTGGACTGCTAGCCAGTAGCATTTGCGCCTACAAAATACAGACACAACACTATAAATATATGCCCTGAGATAGATTGGTTCATCACACAAAAGTAGAAGACATGGAGCCTTTCAATTGGAACTTGACAAGCTCGGTGGGTGGTTCCTCTAGCCAGCAAGAAGAGAATGAGAGCCAAAATTCACTTCCTACCCAGTTCCCCAATTTTCCACAATACTACCCACCTAATTTTCTCCAGAATTTCCATCCTTTTGGTGTTCCAAACAACTATCCACCATATAGCCATCCACAAATGTTTCAAGGCCCTCAAAATCAAGGAAATTGGAGGAAAAGCACTGCTGCAAGCTTTCAAGGAGTCCAGATTCAAGAAAATCCAGTGCACTCACCTAATCAAGTATTCAGATTTGCAACCAATAGATCACAAGCTGGGATGCAACATAGTCCTTCATTTGGTATTCCAGCCAACACTTCCTCCCATGGTTCGGAGTCAGCTTCTCCATGTCCTACATCACAGAAGCAAAAAGAGGCAGTTGATGTTCTGGAGTCAAGTGATAGCAGTGAAGAAGGAAGAAGAGGGCTACGCATCAATTAGGGTGAAAGTGACAATATACGACTAATGAGCGCCTGGTTGAAGCACTCTGTTGATCCCGTACATGGCAATGACAAGAAAACTGAACATTACTGGAAGGCTGTAGCTGATGAATACAATGGAAATCTGCCAAGCAATGGGCACAAAAGGACAGCCAAGCAATGCAGGGTACATTGGGGTAATGTCAGGAGAGATGTAACCAAGTTCTATGGATACATTTCTAAAGCTAAAAGTACCTTCACTAGTGGGTACTCTGATGACATGATAAAGCAGACAGCCCATGCATGGTTCAAAAATGGTAACAAGGGAAGATCTTTCACCTTAGAGTATATATGGAAAGATCTCAAAGAACAGCCCAAATGGAAGAGAGCCCTTCAAGAGGGTAGCAAGAATAAGAGAAACAAGATTTCTGAATCTGGAGCATATACTTCTTCATCGAACCAAGATACTGAGGAAGAAACTTTGAGCAAAGAAAAGCGTCCTGAGGGGCAGAGGGTGGCAAAACAAAGGCTAAAAGGAAAAGGTACACCATCACCTTTGGGAGAGCCATGTCAAAATATGGTTCTTTTTCATGAAGCTGTTACACAAAGAGCAGCAGCATTGCTAAAGTCAGCTGAAGCCACAGTACTATCAGCAGAAGCAAAAAAAGAAAGCGCTAGAGCAAAACAAAAAAAGGCAAGGGCTAAAAAGTTCTCAACGTACTTAAAACTGTCAGAGAAGGATACATCAAAGTACAATGAGAAAAAACTGAAGACACACAATGATATCTTAGAAAAACTAGGTAGAGAACTTGCTGAGGAATAAATGAGCAGCAAGTAATGTTAGATATTAATGCTATTTGGCAATGTCAATGTTCTTGTTATACTCTAGAATTGTGTATTAGGAGATTGCTTGTAATGTGAACTGATGTGTATTGTATTTTTACATCCTATGTACTAAGTAGAATGTGCTGAGCAAACCTGTGTAACTGTGAACTGATTTCTATTTCCATCTTCATTTCCTTGACCTGACAAAAGAAAAAGGTAGCTGTTGGTATGCTGACAAAAGAAAAAGCTTGCTATATGCTGACAAAAGAAAAAGCTTGTTGTATGCTGACAAAAGAAAAGGCTAGCCGTTGGAGGGCATCTAGCCGTTGGAGTGCAGCTACAAATATGTGAAGTCTAGCAGGACACTACCCCATTCACTTTCATTCACCTCCTTCGCAATAGCCAGCCCATTTTTCTCAAAAATGTCAAGTGACTCAGAAGACCAATCCACATCCACCGAGTCAGATGAATCTAGCTCTAGTGCAAACATTGAAGAGCTAATGTGGGAAGAAATCAATGATCCTATGGAGGGCCAAATAGAAGCTCAGATCGAAGCTTAGATAGAAGCACAGCTACAAGCACAACTGCAAGCACAAGCCGGTACTTCTAAGAGGAGAAGGGGCTACAAACGGAGGTACATCAATAGAAATCATGAAGAGGATCATAACAGATTGTTTGCTAAATATTTCTCTGAAAATCCTTTATATACCGATGAGCAGTTTCGTAGAAGATTTCGCATGAGAAAACATTTATTTTTGCACATTGTGGAAGCCCTTGGCAATTGGTCTCCATATTTTCATTTGAGACGAGATGCATTTGGGAAGGTTGGTCTATCGCCATTGCAAAAGTGCACAGCTGCAATACGAATGTTGGCATATGGTACGCCTGCTGATCTTATGGATGAGTGTTTTGGGGTTGCAGAAAGCACAGCTATGGAATGCATGATCAATTTTGTTCAAGGTGTGAGGCATTTATTTGGTCAGCAGTATCTTCGTAGGCCTACACAACAAGATGTTCAACGTTTGCTTCAACAAGGCGAGGCACATGGATTCCCAGGCATGCTAGGCAGTCTTGACTGCATGCATTGGGAGTGGCAAAATTGCCCGGTTGCATGGAAGGGGCAATTCACACGGGGTGATTATGGCGTACCAACTATCATGCTTGAAGCAGTTGCCTCTGCTGACTTATGGATTTGGCATGCCTTTTTTGGTGTTGCTGGTTCAAACAATGACATCAATGTGTTGAATCAATCATCATTATTCACTGAATTACTACAAGGAAGAGCTCCTAGTGTTCAGTTTCATATCAATGGAACAGAATACAATATGGGATACTATCTAGCTGACGGTATATATCCAGAGTGGGCTACAATAGTGAAATCAATCACTAGACCTCAAAATGACAAGGATAGAATATATGCACAAAGACAAGAATCAGCAAGAAAAGATGTGGAACGAGCATTTGGGGTTCTGCAAAAACGTTGGGCCATAATCCGTCATCCAGCACGGCTTTGGGAAAGGGAAGAACTAGCTGATATCATGTATGCATGTGTTATCTTGCACAACATGATAGTTCAGGATGAGAGAGACTCCTATGGGATCCCATGACAACACATATGAACAATCGCAAGCTTCTGCACAAATGACAGGACTTAACCATGGCCCAGTCGATGGATTTGTAGAGATTATGGAGAAAGACATGGAAATTCAAGATCAATCGGCCCATCGCCGTCTGAAGGCAGATTTGATAGAACATATATGGCAAAAATTTGGTACTCAGCCACAACAAAACTAGGGCTTAAGAGTTCTTATTAGCACTTAGCCATTTACTATGTAATCAGGATTATTATTATGACGATCAGAAGTATGCAGTATGTACTAGTACCATCCTTTGTAATCAGGATTATTATTATGACGATCAGAAGTATGCAGTATGTACTAGTACCATCCTTTTGTAATGAAGCATGCATCGTGTATCTTTTTTGTATCATGCACAGATCTAGCATGCATCGTGTATTCCACAACATATTTACCAAAGGACACGACCATTTGCAAATCGCGAAATTAAATGATTAATTACTGCCACACACCAAGTGTGAATATAGGGCTTATAATTACCTGCAGCAGCCTCGCTCGTCGTCCCATCCAGCCGCCGGCCCAACACCATCTCCATCCCAAACTCCATTGTGCCTCGCCTTGCCTCGCCGATTGCTTTTCCATGCCAACGAGGCATGGATCGTGTGGTGCTGACCACAGATCCGGTAAGAGATAGGTTCGATTTGTAGGATTTGGCCGAGGATTGAATAGAACGCTGGGACAGACCGCAAGATTTGGGGGTCGCGCAGGCACCAGGCTGCCGGCGCGCAGGCACCTCGGCCGGCCCCGTTACGGACTCGCGACGCCCCCTCGGCGCGGCCCCGACGCGCGAGGGCGCGCGGCTCTGACGAGCGAGGATGTGCGGGCGCGGGCGCCGCTAGCCCTCAGCTGCTAGGTGCACGGCCTCCCCGGCACAGCAACGGCGCGTGCGGGCGCGCTTTCCTTGTCCACCGCACGCCGCAGCCCCGGCCGGCCGCCGCCGTCGAGAACGGCGTCGATGCAGGACCTGATATTTTCCTCTGGTGGACTGGATGTGAACGCGGGTGGGAATTCTCCGGAGGTTGGGGTTGGAATATTTTTTCATTGAAGCCGGACCCACCTTTATTCTCAAAACGACATTTATACATTGTGGGGTGTGTTTTAGCTGTTGCTCAGTATCAGTGGGCTCCATCCTTATTGCTAGGACCGCAAACACATTGCGGGTACCCTAAACAAGCCCGCAAAGAAAAACGGCGAAAAAAAAGGCCGAACGCTGTCCGTAAGGTAAACGGCGGAAAAAAAACAAAAAACATCGTCTAAAAAAAAGAAAAAAGACGAAAAAAGTCCAATTTGTATGCAACTAAGAAAAACCAAAAAAACCATTCGACTTGTACGCAACACGGATAAAAAACAAACTGCCTCCGAAAAAAGGATCGACATCATACAATGTAAAAAAGTCTAACGCTAAAAAAACATAATGCTAGAAAAAAACAATTCGATTCTATGGGACGCGAAAAAACCCTGTCAGTAATAAAAAAAGCCAAAAGAACCAAAAAAAAAGGCATCCGTAAAAAAATTTAAAATAAATAAAAAATATTCAGTTTGTATGGCAACGTAAAATTAACATGGTTATGTGTCATTGGGTGTGTCTCTGTTCATAGCCAAAGGGCTAATCTAAATGTAAAGCTGAACTGAAATACACAGTGGGAGAAGGTATAAACTATTTATCGACTATATAATAAGAGTTTTTTTATCCGTAACAACACACGGGTATTTTTCTAGTATAATTACATTATAACTCATATACATCTACAGTAAACTTAAAGTTGGACATAATTAAGTTGTCACGCAAAAAGTTTCGTAGCGCAATGGTGCATGCATGCACAAGCGCCCAGCACTTCACTGGTCCAAATCATGACCCTCGTTTGGCTGTTTGACTTTTTTCTATGCTCGTGCACGCATCTCAAAGCACATCTAATGCTGAAAAAAAATACTCCATAAGTTTTGCTCCTCAATTTTCTACCGAAAGATCCGTCTGTAATAGGCAAAGCATCTCTCAAAAGAAAATTAAAATTTGCTCGTTCCTTTTTCTCTGGAGGTCGATCAGGCATGTGACCTTGGCGTCCGCATGGCCCGCTTAGAGTAGCACCAACAGATTAGCTAAATTCCATTTCAAAATTTTATTTATAAAAATCCTAAACAAAATTTGAAGTGTGAAAATATTTATCTCTTCAAAAGATTGGATAAAATTAACTTCCTAAAACAAAAAAATGAGCCCCATACTAAACCACCAATAGAAATCAACGTAAATTTGTTTCTCTGACTACCTACGTGATCACTCTCGTCGCTCCATGTGGCCCCTCTGTACGACACTGCACGCCAGGAATTGCTGCGGGAGGAAGATTGGGAGCGAGTGCAGGGGATTGCTTGTGGAGAGCGAGGACTTCAGATAAGGGAATTGGGATTTT
Organism: Oryza officinalis; assembly: GCA_008326285.1. NCBI lineage: Eukaryota > Viridiplantae > Streptophyta > Magnoliopsida > Poales > Poaceae > Oryza > Oryza officinalis. Next base: position 21,428,647 of record BDMV01000009.1, read on the forward strand.
GGTTTTCCATTTTAGGTTTATTGTTGGATCATTTTTTTGACACTAGACCTCTAAAAAAATCTTGATTAGGAATCAAGATGGGAGGTTGTTGGGCATGCTAATAAGTCGGAGAGGGCAGCCAACCCATTAGCCATCATGCAGCTCAGCAACAATGGAGCAATGTGGCATGGAGCAATAGTCCACAATCGGGCACATGCATCCATCAGGTGTGTGTGGTGCATCGTGTCCATCCCAATTCTAGTCCAAGCATTGCAACTCGCAAGCACAAGCAGCTGAGACACGAGAGGCTAGATGAATACTATGGTACCAAGGTAACGTCATGCATCGAAGTTGTCTTTCCCAATTTCAAGTCCGAGCGTCATGTCTCAAGCAGTTTGCACCAAGGCTGAGCAGCGAAGCAACAATGAGACAATCCCAACTCCCAAGTTTGGCGAAACAACAAGATGAGAGAGCAGCCAGCGAGCAAGCCACAAGCATTATGTTGAGAGTTATGATAGTGAATCGAGATCTAGGGGCGCCGATATGGATTTCACCTGGGCCACAGATTCGAGGAGATGGCCCATCCATTTTTTATAGTGCCTATGCTCTTACAAATGGCGTGGACAGCTTGGTCAGGCGCTCTAATCCACTGTCTTACCTACATCCAATGACTAGCAACAAAGCAAGCCAATCTGAATCATTTTTGTTTGGCTAGGCAAAGAAAACAAGCCACATAAGTGGATCAAAGACTAAGTATGCTTCTCAGTGCTTCTGATCAATCCTATCAAATGGCATTGTCGGCATCTTCCCCAACCGAGGATGCTTTGATCAATCACCTCCTTAAGCTCCCTCTCTAGTATCGGCTAGCTCAGTCTGCTTCACCTCTCCTCTAGGAGATGAGAGGACATGTCACTGGCAAGCTCATGACTCCAGCCATTGTTTCCAAGGATGATTGTGTTCTTGCCCATGTTTTGACTTGCAATTGTGATTATATCCTTGTTTTACAAAGTATTTTTGCCCTTTTCTTTTAAACAAAGCTCTAATTTGTCATAGCTTTGGACGATGATTAGTTGGGCCTAGAACTAATGAGTTAAAGAATTAGAAATGCATAGAAAAAATGATTGAAAAATTAAAAAAAAAGACCAATTGTAACCCCGCTTAATACATCACTTTTCCTAGCCCCAATTATTTGCCCGTCCTTACCTCTTTTCCCATCCAAAAATCTAGGGAGGATCAAGCGGCGGCGGAGGCAGTCAGACTTTGGCGACAAGCGGCTCCGGTTTGGTGAGCATGCGACGTGCGTGACTTGGTTGCGAGATGCGCACAGGGAGTGGTGTCGTTGCTTAACGACCATGCATGTAGGGAGGGGCAGCGCCACTCGGTAGATATCTACCGAGGTGGCCATGAGCATCTAAAAGGGTCAAGTGGTGAGCTACAATGATTAAAGATGGCAATTCACCACCCCAAACCCACCTCCACGTAACCATACTCACAAGCGCTAATGTCACGCCCCGATTTTCGATCGGGATTAAAAATTGCCTAATAATACATCTTCCAGAAATTTAATAAAAATTTAAAGCACTTTAAACAAGTGAAATGTGAGGGAAATTAAATTTTCCTTTAAAAATCATGGCCGGAAATATTTTTGTAATATTCTCTGTGCCCTAAAGTACTCTCCAAAATTTTTCGTGAATTTTTGGAGCTAAAGAAGTAATTTTAAAGTCACAAAGATCATTTAATCAATTAAATTAATTGAAAAACAATTAAAAAGGGCTCCTTTTGTTTTGGGCCGTTTCCGGCCCAAAACCCCTCTCTCTTCCCTGCGGCCCATGCGGCCTCAAGCCTCCTTCCTCTCTCCCTCCGGCCCAGTTCGGCCCGTAGCCGCGCCCGCGCCGAAGTCTGTATTACCTCCCTTCTTCAACCTCCGCCGGGTCAACCGCCGCCTTTTCCGCCGCCGCCACCACCCCCACTTCGCCCGCTTATTCCGGCCATCCCGGCCACCTCGCGCTTCCCCCCCCTCTATAAAAAGCACCCTCGTGCTCCCCTCCACCGTTTCCCCCACTCCCGCGAGCTCGCCGTGCCCTCTCCCACGCTCCCCGCGCGAACCCGAACCGCCGCCGCCCGCCACCGCTCCGGCCGCCGTTTCCCGCCGCCCCAGCCGTCGCCGGCCGAAATCCGCCGCCCCTTCGGCTTCGCCGTGCAGTGCCGCACCCCGGCTGCCCCTCCGCGTCGCCGTCCCCGCGTCGTAGCGCCGGCGCCGCCGTCGCCTTCTTCGCCTCCGGCCGGCCTCCGTCGCCGTTGCCACCCGGTGAGCTTCTCTCTCTCTCCCTTTCTTTCTTTCCCCACCGATGCGTCGCCCCGCCCGTGCGTTGCCGTCGCACGCCGCCGCCGCCATAGCGCCACCGCCGCCGCCGCCGCTCGCGGGCCGTCCCCGCCGGTGGCCGCGCCGCCGCTTCGCCGTCGCTCGGCCGTAGCCGCCGCCGCCGTGCTCTGGCCGGGTCGGCTAGGGTTTCGGCCGAACCCTAGCCGTCCGCCCGGCCGTAGAGGCCACCCCGGGCCGGCCCACCTTCCTCTGGCCCAGTGGCTGTTGGGCCGTTTGGCCCATCTCCCTGCAAAAGTCTATTTTGCGTCCCCCTGCTCTTTTCTCAGGCCGGCCCATCACCCCGCTCGGCCCGTGGGCACATCTTCTCACGAAAGTCCAATCTTGGTCCCTCGTATTTTTGGGCCGTCAGCCCGTTAGTCCTCTCTCCCAAAGTCCACTTCACGTCCCTCCCAGCCCTTTCTCCTCTATTGGGCCGTCGGCCTATTATCTTTTATCCACACAAAAGTCTACTTTACGTCCCTCGGCCCTTTTAACTTTTTCCCGAGAAAATCTAGCTCATCTCCTCAAGTCCAGTTAACCTCCCTCTCAGCCTAATTTTCCCCTTTCTCCTGCAAAGTCCTTTTCACCTCCTTTTTCTCTCCGGTTCGCCGACTTTTGTGTCGCCGACGCGTGGGCCCCCTTTGTTTAATCCGGTCCACACCCAGACCACGTGGCCGCCCGCGGCTTCGCCACGTTGGCGTCCACGTCGGCGCTACCTTCTCCCTTTCGTCCGCAGTGGCCGCCACGTCGGTGCCACGTGGTGCTTTTCCACCGTGGACTGTCCGCCCCTTGACCCGTTGACACGTGGGACCCGCCGTTCCGGCACCGATTCCCTTTGATGATGTCAGCGTAGTCCTTTCCTTTGTAAAATTAATTAATAATTGCGCAATAAATCGATTTAATTTCCAGAAATTCATTTAAATGGCTCAAAACTTCTAAAATTCATATCTAATTCATACGAACTCCAAATTGAGCCATTCAACTTGCAAAATTCATCTAAAATTGAGCTCTACATGTTTGTTTACTTTTTATGTACTGTTTACTTGGTTTTTATTAGAGTTTTTCCTCGTTTTGCGTGCCAGCGTGTAGATTCCGCCGTTTCGGAAGTTTGCGCTCGCGAGGAAAAGAGTTCGGAAGATTGTTTGAAGAAGCAAGGCAAGTCACACATTCCCCCTTGAGCATGTTGTACCCATTTTGTGAAATGTTTTACGTTTGCAAATAAAGTGCATGTTTTGCTAATTACATGGGAATAGGGTTTACCTATCCGTTCGCTTGTGCCATGTTTACTTGTTTACCGTCCTTTGTTAACTGTGGGTGATAATTTGACTAGCTTATGTCATTTATGTTGACTTTGCTAGAATTATATATGCTTAGCCATGCTTAATTGCCACTAGCTCATTTGATGGGATAATTACACTTCTACTTTTGGTTTCTAGCTGAGCCGTGTGCTCGAAACATCTGACCATGTTTTATTGGTCGTAATTATCTAACTAAAATATGACTTAATGGTGGGCTGTGGGTGCATGGTTTTGCTTGTCGCGCCCATGGCAATTAAGGACCGGTTCATGGGAAACCCTGGAAGACTTACAGTGCTTACCACAAGCAAGAATGGGCAACTGCTGGATCTGTAGTATAACCCGTCTCTAGCCGACGTACCAGACGAGGGTGGGCGTGATGGAGTTGGGTCGGCGGGGGACATACCCGTTGATCGGCTGCCGGATTCACCGTGGCACGAGGGGGGGCTGCCTACCTTGGACTTAAAGGTGGGGGCGAAACCCGTGGTGGGGACGATTGGTTAGGGAGGGTTATGTGAAGGATCTTGTCACGATCACTCGCATGGTAACGTGTCAGGCATGGCACGGTGACATACGGTGGATCGTGTCTTGTGGGTACAGTTGCGCACCTCTGATCAGAGTAAAACTATTCGAATAGCCGTGCCCGCGGTTATGGGCGATTGACCAGATTCACCATGATTAGTCTCACCCTTAATAATTTGTCTCAATGAACTGGTGTAGTTCAGGTGGATTGGTTGGGCCTGTTCAACGTGGGGTAGCGTTGTTCAGTGGAGAATTAATATTGCCTTAATTAAACAACTGTTTTACTGTTTTAAAGTGTAAAGGTTTTCAACTGCTTTTCTGCAAATAGCCGCAAGCCTCCCTTTGTCTCCCCTGTGCACGTCTGCATCATTGGTGTGGCTTGTTGAGTACGGTGGTTGTACTCAATCTTGCTATTTTTCCCCTTTTTCAGAAGTTTAGTACTTCTGAGTTGAAGATGAAGTTAGAGGACCAAGGCTCAGACCCCAGTTGAGTGTGCCTGTGGAGTGGAGCTAAAGCCCCGCTAGGATCGCCTCTTTCCGCTGCTGTTTTCTTTTCGGTGTGAGGACTAAGTGCCTCTGTTGTAAGTATTTATCGCTTTATTTACGTTTGGGTCTGTTTATTGATTTGTCGTTTTGTGTACCCTGGTTGATGCCTGGACAGGGACTTAATACACAAAATGGTCTGGAAATTTGGGAAAATTTCCGGGCGTGACAGCTAACCCGTTGGGTGGTAGTCTTTTCTTCTTTCAATATAAGGGTATATTTTAATTCTCTCTAGGTAACATGAGCCACGTTAAAACTGTGCGAGTGTGGGTAAACTGACCCCATAGGTTTCTGTAAAATGCACCTTGAGCATGTGAAGCAATGAAAATTTGTATGAATTGATCCCAAGTAGTTACATATTTGCCTATGCATTTTGATCCCATGGGGTTGAGAGTCTGGCTCCACCACTGGTAATTACTGGGCCTTGGATTATGAGTCTCCATTGATATTTTAGTCCCTTTCTTGGCCGGATCCACCGGAGATTGGAGTCCACCTGTCGAATCTCACAATGGCAACAATCCACATGAGGACGACAATTGGCAGTGCGAACAGATTGCTTGGCAACCACGACGAGCCCTTGGCAACAAGACGTTGTCCCTATTTTTTTCTCTCCTTTTTATTTACTTTTGAGTAAATTTTACTTTAGGCCATCTTTTGTTACCAATATTTCATTTTAGATTACCCTTTAATCAATTTTTTCACTTTGAATCAGACAATCTTTGTGAGCCCCCGGTTTTGTATACCGGAAACCCCATGTGTATTATAATACCATTCCCTGGATCAGTAGATGGTACACACATGGCACAGTTGTATATCACAAGCTGGCATCGTCATACAGGTCTTACAATCTATTAATAATACAAGGATAGCCCAAATGGGATCCGAATAGACCAAGCATGGTCGACAATAACACAAAATACCAACACAAATAAATGAGGTAGCAGAAGTGAAGCAGCGGCGGTCCATTTTATCCCACACGCATCGACTGGTGAACCTAGGTCCCTATTCCGTCGTCCTTGGTAACTCCTTGCCAGCATAGCACATGCACAGATCGACACCAACACCTTTTTTTAAAAAAATTTAAATAAGCAAGAGTGAGTACCAACCGTACTCAACAAGCCACCACTACAGAATGCATATAATGTTCATAGGGGTTTAAGGATGGCTTGGTTTATTTGCATAAAGCTAGTTTTCACAAATTATTTCACAAACCTATGCCATAACAGTTTTAACTGAAAACCACGTTAAGTTGAAGTTGTCATTAACCTGCAAGGGTTCATCCACCTTCCCCAAGCCTCGCTTGGTCTGGTTTACCCTCGCATCCAATATCCACAGTTTTAACCACTACGACCTTTTTGCACATCAGGCAAGCTCACACCTTTCATACCCATCATATTTTAAGTAATATTACAAATTGACGAGGCTAGTCAAGAGTAATACAAGTCCCGACGCTCATTAACCGCGAGCATGGCTATTCGAATAATTTAATTTACTCACACTGCAACGGATGTACGCTTTTAATCCCACACTCCGTGACGCACCCAACACATGAGACTTGTCACGGCCCGGTTTTTCAGTTACCCTCGCATGGCGGCACCCGCTCCAAGGACTATGAATCCCCATTGCACCCCCGGCGCCACATTCCTACCTCGAGCCGGTTGTGAGGGGAGTCCTGGCGCTCCCGAGATTGAAGGTTACATTATACATATATAAAGCTTGACGTCATTAAACCACACACTTCCACATTTCCATACCGATATCCAGAACCTACCATGTCTGAGGTGCCACCCCACGAGAATAACCTAGTCCACCGGGTCTAACCCCACTCAAGAAGTGTGGTCGTACTCGGTTCGTTTCCTGCTTAGCTTCTTGACTCGGTCCTTAACTGACCAGGGTCGGCGGCTTACTGTTCCCAGAACCACCCATATTCTATCCGTGCTGCCCCAGTCGAAATCACTTTTGTTTAATTAAGTTTTGGGGTTTTTGCAAAGGTTTTCATGCTGTGGGTGGCGCTTATGTCTCCACCCGATCTCTAACAATCATTCCCATCGAGTGATCGGTATAACCACATCCACATATCACACATATGGAGTGTATAACGTCTATCTAAGCAGGGCTAAACAGTGAATAAATAATCACGTGTAAAGTAATATACTCAGGTAACAAAGGTGTGTAAATACATAAGGATAAACAATATCAAAGGTAAGGCTTAAGCAAATGTAGGTACGCATTTTATAATTAGCATGCAATTTTATTTGTAATCAACACATTTATAAAAATAGGATCAACATGTTCGAGGAAGGGGGCGTAGTGACTTGCTTTGCTCACTTGGGGGTTCGTTATTAATTGGCTCAGTTTCCTCCTCGCAGATGTACCCTGTCCGGTTGAATAATAACGTCACGAACTACTCGCTAACACAAAAAGAGCCAAAACTTCCAGAAAAATAAAAATAACCAAACCAGTGCCGTTGCATAGATCTTGATTTTTGAAAGATTTTGACGAAAGTTCTGTTCAATTCCGACTTAAAATGAGGGAGATACGGATTTGGAGGATTAATGGACTTTCTGAAATGCGGAAATGAATTTATTAAATTGGAAAGGAATATTCCCAAGAATATTCCTTAGCTGTGATGTTGAGAAGGACGAATGTTGGACTTCCTTTTGTGAAGGCTTCGGCTTTAGCCCAGAGATGAAGGAGGTCGGGTAGGGACCTGATATAGACTTTTGGATAGGGGCCTGGGTGAGTAGAGGGATATGCATCAGACTTTGGTGAGGAGGGGGGCCGTTGGTGAGCTTCGGCCCGGAGGTTCTAAGGTAGACCTTTGCAGGTCCATTCTGGGCTCAGTCCGAGGAAACAGGGGACATTTTCTAGACTTTTGTGGAGGACTATGGGCTTCGGTCCGGAAAAGAAGAGGGAGGTGATTTAGACTTATTGAAAGTCTGCGGTCAAAGGCCCGCCGGGAGATAGTCAAGACAATGGGGCCCACTGGCGGGTCCCACCTACCTTCTTCCTTTCTTTTTTTTTCTCTCCTTATCTTCTTCTTCCTTTCTCTTTCTCATTCTCTCTCTTTCTCTGCTCTGTCGGGAGACAGCCCGAGCAGGCAGGGCGCCGGCCGGGCTGAGGCGCCGGGAGGGCGGCGGAGCGGCACGCAGGCGGCGGGGACGGCGCGCAGGCGGCGCGGCGGCTGCGGCCAGGCGGCTCGGCTGCGGCTGAGCGGGCGCGCAGGCGCGGCTGGGAGCGGCGGCGCCGGCTCGGCAGCGCGGCTGGGGTCGCGTCGCAGGCTCGGGGGCTTGGCCTTGGCATGGCCGGGAGGCCGGCAGGCGGCCGGGCGACGGTGCCTTGGCGTCGGCCGGGCACGGCGCTGGCGGGTGAGGCCGGGCGGCGTGCGGCAGCACGCCGGCAGGAGGAGGGCGAGGCGCCGGTGGCTCGGGGAGGCACGGGCGGCACGCGCGGCAGGGGGTGGTGGCACGCGGCCGGGCTGGAGGAGGCCGGGGGCGGCTGCGCGGCAGAGCGCGCGCGATGGCCGGGCGTAGCCGAGGTTCACGACTCGGGCAGCCGCGGCAGGAGACGACGTGCTGGCCACGACGTCGGCCGTGCGAGCTGCTTGGCATGGGACGGCACGGCTTGGCGCGTGCGCCGGCCATGGGGTGAAGTCGGCATGCCGACGGCACGCGCGGCAGGGGCGGCAGCACGCCGGCTCGAGCGGCTGGCCGAGGTCAAGGGACAGCCTCGGTTGGGTGGGCGACACCGGCCGAGGCGGCTCGACGCAGAGCATCGGCAACGCGGCCGGGCATGGCGGTGCGTCGGCACGGCCTGGAAGGCAGCCAGGCGGCTTGGCCGAACGACGACGACGTTCGGTCTATCGGGCGGCTGCAAGTGTACATTCATACGCATCCCTACGGCTAGCTAACTGCTTGCACGCATGCATGCACACGTTCGGCCAGCTAGTTGTATGACGCATGCATGGCCGGCTGTGAAGCGACGGTTGCTGCGGAGGGCGGCCGCTCAAGGAATGGTTACAGTGCTACGCCTCACGACGTCACCGTGCCACGGTAACGACGGTAAACGAGAAATGTGGTAAGGAAACAAAAGCAAGAGGAAGGGCAGGAGAGGAGCTCACCTTGCGGCAGCCGGGTAGCGGCGTACCGGGCGACGGTCCTCGTACAACTACGGTCGTCGAGGTACAGCCTGGGGACGGTCGACCCGCGGATCGTCCTTGCACACCACGTATTCGATCGGTGGCAACAAACGAAAACGAACACACAGTGTTAAAGAATAAATGTTAGCGGATTAGTGCAAGTTAGGTGTCAGGGATTAGCGAGTTAGAGGTCAGCGGGTTAGTGAGTTAGAAGTCAGCGGGTTAGATGTTAGGGGTTAGCCGTTCGATAAGTTAGTCGTTCTCGGGTTCAAATGACGGCGCGGCGGCCTATCCGTCCTCTTGCTCAACTGAGGCCCAGCCGAAGCCGGCCGCGGCGGAGCAAGCGGAGAGATGGCGGCGTGTGCGCGAGAGGGTGTGGCTGAAGGGAAACAAAGCAAGGAGGAGAAGAGAGGATGGAAAGGGACGGGTTGCGTATTCGGCTATGGTTGCTCTTATATAGGTTTCACCGCACGGGCTCGTCTTGAATTGCCATGAAGACAGGGACGGGGTGGTTGCAGCGGCCGCGCGGGTTGGCGCGCATGCTGCATCGACTATCGTCGTTCGGGAGACAAAGGTTGGCTCCTGTGATGCCTGCCGTCGCCACCTACCGAAACGGAAGACGACGACGGTAACCCGGCGGGGACCATCGTCGTTCGATAGGAGCGTCGCCCAGTGTACGTGCATAGGCTGTTGCATGCATGCTAGCTTGGGCTCGACTAGCTGCTTGCATGCAGGCATACGCATAGCTAGCTAGTTGCATGGTGCCTGCTCGTGGCTGGCTTGCTTGCATGCATGCGCATGCACAACTAGCTTGCTGCATGGCTCGCGGCGATGCGAGGTTGGGCAGGATGCACGTGGAATGGACGGCAAGCTCGCCGGTGAGACGAGAGCGAAAGACGGTAGCCGGTGATGTCGCAGCAGCCTCGTCGTAGCGGCACGGCGTGCGGCAACGTCGTCGCCGAAAATAGTATGGGGGAAAATTAGACTTTTATCTTTTCAAACCTAATAGGAATGAAAGGGCTTGGGGAGGTAACATAGACTTTTTCCAGAAAAAGCCCAGCAACAAGAAGGCTACAGTAGAGGGAGCTTACGCGGACTTTTTGGAGTAAAACTAATTTCGGTCAGAGTGAAAATCTTGGGACAAAAACCAAAAGATCAGAGAAGTAGAAAAATTGAAAATTTTCAATAAAAGTTTGGCACGGGCATAAAACAAATAAAGAAATTGTCGGCATGATGCAAAAATTTAAAAATAAATCAGGAATGATTTTTGATCGGTGTATTTTTATTTAGGGATTTTCTCAGGGTGTTACAATCTTGTCTTTGTTTCACTTTGTACCACCCCTTTAATCAATTTTTTTCACTTTGAATGGGACAATCTTTCCTTTGTTTCCCGCTCTTCTCAAGCATATGAACGACCTCAATACACCGGCTCCTACTCGTTAATAAATTCCCTCAGCTCTATGTAGACCGTTTATTTCACATACTCAATACACCAGCTCCTACTTGTTAATAAATTCCCCCAGCTGTATGTAGATCATTTGTTTGACATATGACAAATTAGATATAGATAGATAAAAGAGTTAAGGGTGGTTCAAATTGCCGCAAAGGTAAAATTACCTAGTCCAAAGTGAAAACATTAGTTGAAGGATACTCCAAAGCGAAACATTAGCACAAAGTGAAATTTACTCTTTATTTTTTCATTAGTTATTTTTTAATCTTTTTCTCGTAGATATTTTCTAGGGTATACATGTCTTTTCATCACAGAATTAACACTGTCAAAAGATTTAATAGATTAATCCAAAGTGAAATAAAGGCAAGTTTTCCTGGTCCAAAGTGAAAATATTGATTAAAGGATGGTCCAAAGTAAAATATTGGTAATAAAAGGTGTCCCAAAGTAAAATTTACTCTAGTCTAAATATAGTTATGGGACTTCATTGACGAGTAGAAGCCGACGTACACAGAATCATTCATATACTTGAGAAGAGAGTCTGAGTAGTCAAAAGTGAAACAAAGGTAAGATTATCCGGTCCAAAGTAAAAACATTGGTCAATGGATGATCCAAATCAAGTTATCGGTAATAAAAGGTGTCCAAAGTAAAATTGACTCAAACTTAAATCACCAACAAAACACCATCCTTCTTGAAAGTAAGGATATTCCAAATTATATAAATGATCTTCTAGAAAAAACACATACAACGCTAATGAATGAAGTTGACGAGGAGTTGCGGTGTTGCTGCGTTGACTTCATCCACGGGCCTCTACTAACTTTCACACCGTTTGATAATCCGGCGATCATTTGGCTGGCTTCATGGAAACAACATAATTCAAGGTTCGTTGTTGAGTTGTTGAATTTTTTTAAGCTTGACTCAGCAAAAGATTGACATAGAGTTCTCTATCAAATTTGAAAAGCATTAACAACCAATGTCTAATAGGTAGTTGGCGCTCAACCCAAACATAGATCTCGATATGCCTATTGCTACAATTATAGGATACGAAGACACCCTAGAATTGAATGAGCCTTAATTAAGGAATAAACTAGATGGAAGCGATGTAGTTGCTGCCTTACTAACCTAGACCAGAGCAAAAGAGGGGAAAATGAAGGAGAAGATGACCTATAAGAAGAGCCCGATTCCATGGAGGAGGAGGGCACCAAGGGAGGGCGAGAAGCAGATGAGGGTCCCGTACTCGCTAGATCCATCGCTCGCCATTGCAGCGACCTCTAATTGAAGGCAAAGACAGGAGATGAGGTTGCAAATCTAGCTCTCCTAAGCCGCTTCACCGTATATGGCGATGCACATGTCGAAACCATCATCTGAGCACAACGCATTGTTGGTTCTACACGCCAGTGCCAAGTTTTTGCTGGATTCGACACATCCAACCTCCTCCGCCGCCTAATTTACTCCCTCGCCAGGCCGCGCATCGGTGACCATGTTGGGTATTGGGATTCGAACACAATAGATCCACCATGGTCGACTCCCGCCGTCGCATGATCCATCTTCCCCGGGCTTTGGCGACAGACAAAAAATGGATGTAGATGGGAAGCACGATATGAAGCGAATAGGAAGTGATCGGAGTGAGAGTGATTGGTAACATGATTGGAAACGACAACATGGGCTTGGGCTGCAATCGAAAAGAACATCGAAATGGCTTGCAATGCGATAGAAAAAGTAAAACATGAGAATAGACACATGGTAGTCCGAGATGGACAAAGCAATACGATACCAAGGACAATGACGAATGAAAGTAACATACATAAACACTATAAATTCTTAAAGTAATTTGCATATTAGGCCATCTACCTATCATTTCACATTGGATCACCCTTAATCCAAAGTTTTCACTTTAGGCCAGGCTTTATTCAAAAAATATTACATTTTGGACCAGTAGCCCACTTGTTAAACATACCTCTTATCTCCTCTCTTAAGTTCACAAGCGTCATAGGACCATTGCACTGCCCAAGCTTGCTGGCCTTGCACTCACTGTCGAGGTTGGGTGAACCACACCTTCCCGCTTAGCACTACACTGTAGGATCGAGATGTCGACTAGAGGGGGCTGAATATGCAATATTAAAAACAAATGACACCTAAGTTGCTAGGCTTGGTGAAGAAAGACTAATTAAGCAACTAGATTAAGTTTTGCAATCCTAGGGTGATAAGGACTCAAGTATGTCTCTATGAAAGTAAATTGCACAAAAGTAAATGCAATAAGTAAATGAGACAAGAGATAAGGAATTTTTTACCCGAGGTTTGGAAACTCGCTGGTTTCCTAATCCCTGTTGAGGCAAGCCCAACTTCACCGCTCAAACCACGAAATCACCGAACCCCTTCGTCAAGGGGTGGGCAAGGTGGGACCGAGTCCGATGTGAACTACCCAAGTCTCTATCACTAGGGTAGTTCTTCTTTCACTCCAAAAGTGGTGAACTCCAAACCACTCACAACCAACACCAAGCCTCCTCCACAATCTTCACGGAAAGGTCACCGGGCAACTCCTCCAAGCCGTCTACGAGGTGGTAACCTCCAAGAGGAACAAGTAACAACCTGGCTCGGAGGTCATACTAGCTCAATCGATGATGCAATGCATCTGTCTTGGCTCAACCAACCCTCCAACACCAATAATGGATGAACAAATGCTCAAGTGGTATGAGAGTGGATAAAAGGGGTTTATACAAATGAAATGAGTGCCAAGAGAGTCCCCTTGCTGCTGATGAGGGAGTATTTATACCCCCACCCACAAAAACTAGCCATTGGGGGCGAAATCCCCACCCTCATATGCCTGCCGATCAGACTGCCATAGGGTGGCCGGTCAGACCAGTCTCCAATGTAACAACTAGAAAACTAGCCGTTATAATGCATCTAATGCACGGGCAATGGTCTGACCGCCGTAGGCCGGCCGGTCAGACCGCCGACGACTCTGGTCAAATCGGCCTTGGCCTGGTCACCCCGGCGTCGACACTGGCGACTCTGGATCGTCGAGCCATGGCCATCCAACCGACTCTCTAGCCTCTCGGTTAGACCAAGCCCAGCCCGATCAGACCGGCCAGGACACACCGGTCAGACCGGCCTAGAGCCTACAATCAGACTGGTCACAGACAGAAAATAAGATGAAGAAAATTATCGAACCAAGCCCTCATGCAAATGACTTAATGTGACATTTTGATCACTTCTTTACCAAAGTATTATCCCTCTTGGTAGTATGGTAATGCTAGAAATAAACCTAGCAAAATTCAATCGCTCAGCGTCTCGATCGATTAAAACAAAACATTAGATTTATCACCTTTGTCCCATTGCTTTACGCCATTAATTTTAATCCATGGTAATTATCCATGATATGTACATCACATGATCCTAACAAATATATAATAGTTAGTCCATTATTAATGCTTGTTATTAATTACCAAAATTAACACTAAATACTTCACACGCTCCATCATTAGCGCCCGATCCATCTAATCTAGCATGGAAAACCCCCACCGCTGACGGTGCCCAATTGTGCCACCACTCTTGTCTTGTCTTATCCGTTCGATTCGCCTCCGTTTACCCCTCGCAGCTGGCACAAATCGGCTCCCCGAGCTCCTATTAGCTTATAAAGCTGAACCCTGAACTTACGTTATTGCCAAATTGGGAACTACAGATTTAGAAGTACTAGTTACAGCCAAATATTGATAAGTTGTCAGAAATTGCTTTAGTTTCATTCAAACATCTTGAAATTGCTCAAAATTTTCCTATCGCTTTAACAGCAATTTCAACATAATTCGGCCTTAACAACGGGGAGTACCCTAACAGTATATAGTAAACTATTAGCTTCAAATCATTTATAGCCAATCTAATAGCCTATTCATATCAGAGTTATAACATACTCTCTCCGTTTCATATTATAAGACATTTAATTTTTTTCTAGTCAAACTTTGTTAAATTTGATTAAATTTATAAAAATATTTAGCAACATCTAAAATATCAAATTAGTTTTATTAAATTTAATATTAAATATATTTTGATAATATGTTTGTTTTGGATTGAAAATACTACTATATTTTTCTATAAATTTAATTAAATTTTAAAAAAATTGATTAGAAAAAAAATCAAATGACTTTATATCATGAAACGAAGAAACAAGGTACATGAGACTTGCCCAATCTCAAGTTTCAACGTCAACCTCCCTCAGTTGATAGGATGGGGTCGACACCTCCCACTGCCATGTGGACCCACCGAGCAAACGGCCCCACCTATAGACAGCCAGGTGGGCCGATCGGGCTGGCACGACCCACGGCACGACTGGGCATGGCCCGTTACGGCCCGTGTCCTGTAGCGGGGCCGTGCCGGCCCGCGTGCCGCGTGTGCGGCGCAAGCACGGCCCACCACGCTGTCGTGCCGTGCCGGGCCGGCACGGGCACGACTCAGCACGTGGGCCGGCCGCAGCCCGGGAGAAAAATAGTGAAATAAAAAGGAAAAAAGAAAATATGGAAAAAATAGGGGAAAAATAAAAAAAATATGAAAAAGCAGTGAGGAAAATAGGGAAAAAAATTAAAAAAAAGAAAAAATAGGGGAAATATTAAAAGAAAGAAAAAAAGGGAAAATAAAAAATATGATTATAATTTATAAAAAATAGGAAATTAGGGAAATAAATATAAAAAAGATGATTATAAAAAATAGGAAAAAGATAAATAAACAGTAGCGGGCCGTGCCGGGCCGGCCCGCTACAGCAGCCGTGCCGTGTCGTGCCGGCACGCCGGGCCGCGGCGTCGGCCCAGGCACGGCCGACCTCCACGGGTCGTGCCGGCCCGGCACGTCGGCTAACGGGCCGTGCCGTGCCTGGTCCGGCTACAGTGCCGGCGTGCCGGGCCGGCCCACGTGCCCCCGGGCCATTTGGAGGTGTATAGCCCCACCCGTCCGCCTAACCCCGCGACGCAAGAAGAGTCTGAGCCTTAGCCCTTAGCCTTGATCGAGTCGGACTCACTAGGATGAGAGCAGATTTTCCTTACCGCGGTAACTGCGTTTACCACCGGATACGATAAAGATTACCGATGATAAAGTTTAAGTGAATTTTGAGCAAATTCAAAATTTTCAAAAAAATGAAAAAAAATAAAAAAAATATGGATGTAGTTTTTATTTTTAATGAGAGATGATGATGAATTTTTTTAAAAAAAAGTAAAATCAAATCAAATTTAAAGACAAAACCGATAATTGTTTAGGAAATAAAAAAAAAGTATTGAGCTTCATTTTTGTATTTTACATCTACAAGCTAGGTTTACAAGTATTCTATATATTTTTCTAATTATCTTTAATTTCTACACACATTTAAGTGTTTTTTTATTTCTTAACATTTCTTTTATTTTTTATGTTTTATGTCAAACATGTCACGGTTATCGTGCAAATATCGTGGTTACCGGGTTTGAATTCAAATTTTTGAAAACGAAATTCACACGGTTTTCTACGGTTACCGCGGAGGTTTTTCCCCATCTTTTCAACTTATCTCTCTCATTTTTCGCACATACGCTTTTCAAACGGTTAAACGATATGTTTTTATACAAAATTTTATAAAAAAATTATTTTAAAAAGTTATATTAAAAATAAATTAATAATCGTTCCGTTTTTTGGGTCGGACAGATTTTCTCATCTCGTCCCATGGAACCGAACACAGTCAACCGAGCCAACCAACAAATCAACCAACCAATCCAACCGAAACCATGCGCGCCACCCCACCGCGGTAAAACAAAAAACCAGCGGAGGAGGCCGCGAGCGACGCGTGGGTCTCCGGTCTCCCCTCTCCGCCCCGCCCTGCCCCGACGCGCGCGCTCCACGTGCGCCACCCCTGAGCCTGAGCACCAATCGGAAGCAGAAATAAATCCCAATCCGATCCCCCTACCTCGATCGATCGATGGATCAAATCCGGAGGAGTAGTAGTAGCGATCTCTCGGAGATCTCGTCGTCGTCGAGGAGAGCGCGCGCTGACTATTGATTCGGTGAGGTGTGACGATGGCGGCGGTGGATTGTGGGGCGCCGGTGCTCGTGGGGTGGGCGTACGGCAGCGGCCTGGAGGAGGAGACGGAGACGGAGGAGGAGGAGGAGGAGGAGTGGGGGGTGGAGATGGAGAGGGGGAGAGGGAGAGGGAGAGCGAGAGGGAGAGGGAGGGGGAGGGGGAGGGGGAGGGGAGGAGGGGGGAGCAGCGCAGGGGAGGGGGCGTGGGCGGAGCCGGGCGGCGCCGCCGCCGCCGGCCAAGCGGCGGCGCGTGGAGGACCCGTCGTCCGAGCCGGAGCGCGCCTCCGCGGCGTCGGCGCCCAGCTGCATGGTGACGCAGGTGGTGGCGGGGGAGGAGGATGAGGAGGAGGCGGAAATCTGGGAGAACGACGGCGATGGCGGCGACGACGGGATGGGGAAGGCGCCCCTGCCGGCCACCGTCGAGGAGGATGGATCGCCGCCGAGCACCAGCGGGCGCGGGCGCGGGCGCGGCGGCAGGAAGCAGGGCCGCGGGAGCGGTGGGAATTCGTGCCACCAATGCAAGAGGGTGAATCCGCAGCCGGAGGAGATGATCAGGTGCCAGCTGTGCGGCGACAAGGTCTTCTGCGCCGCATGCATCAAGAACAAGTACCGTCCTGATTGCTGAATCCCCCCCATCCATCTTTTCCCCTGTCCAGTTAGATATGTGGAAAGGTGACGTGGAGTTCTCACCAAAGCTTGTGTGCTTTACAGGTACCCGGAGATGCAGCAGGCCGAGGTTAGAGATGAGTGCCCTTTCTGTCGAAAAATCTGCAACTGCACTCGCTGCAATCGCACTGACAAGTCGGATGGACCCAAGGTAATGGACATTGTGGCTTTGTTGACGTTTAGAGATTTGTAAGATTCATTGTGACATGAAAGCAGTTAGATTTCTGAGTTTCATATGATATAGATTTATTGTTAGAAAAAAAATCTGTTTTTTCTTGTACCGTTGCTGCATTTGTAATGGATTTTTGTTGGATTGTGAATTTCATAGGGAGTAGACGGAATTTGGCTAAAGATGTTCTTTTAGATTGACAAGAAGGACCCCGATTTCATTTCATTAAGGACTCATAAGCCTGTTTAGTAATAGATTACTGATACAACTTGTTTTAAATCACAACTGTGAAGATATTTCACAGTTTGCTGTGTTTCTAACAGGTGTTTTTTTTCTCCTCTTGTAGAACCCATTTATCAGGAGATGTAACAGCAGTAGATCAGTAAAACGGAAAGTGAAGACTGCTGCCTCAGGTTTGAGATCCAGGGTTGATATTGCGGCACTACAGGCGAAAGCGATTGATAAAATAGAGGCTAACAGTAGGATAAACAATGAATCTGCCATGTTAGATAAGGCAGATTCAGTAGATGTCAGGACTGATGAGGTTGACACTGAAACTAAAAGCAAATATGCCAACTACATGCTACACTATTTGGTGCCACATTTGACAAAGCTGAACAAGGACCAGATGAGTGAGATAGAAATGGAGGCTAAAATTCAAAGTAAGCTTAGTTCTTCAGAACATCTTGAGTAATTTACTTGCTAGCTCGCAACTATTTCTTAGTACTGTCATCCCTTTCCCTGCACAGGATTGGAATTGTCTCAGTTGAGTGTAGAGCAGGCTGCCTGCCGGCATGATGAGAGAGTATTCTGGTGCTGGTTGCCTCCCACTCATCAAATACTTTTTTTTCTTTTTTGTCATTTTAAATGTCCTGATTTCTTTTCCATGTGAACCAGTGACCATTGCAAAACTTCAATCTTTGATCTGCATAGAAGCTGTACAGGCTGCTCATATGAATTATGCATCGTCTGTTGTAAGGAGCTCCGCGAAGGCAAACTTATGGGCTCTTGTAAGGAAGAACTGTTCTCTTATCCTAATAGAGGACCTGACTACATGCATGGTGGTGATGGTGATTCATTACCAGAGTTAATAAACTACAAAGAAGCAGACCTGTCTAGCAATCAATCTAAGGACATACAGTGGCATGTTGATTCTGACAAGATTTATTGCCCTCCAACTGAATTTGGTGGGTGTGGTAACCGTGTTCTTCAATTGAGACGGATATTTTCAAAAGACTGGTTGAGTAAACTCGAAGCGGATGCTTTACAAATGTGTAAGCAATTAGAACCGTCTGATATTGTCAGTAGAGACGCATGTGAGTGCTCGTGTTCTACTGAGCATGTAAGTTCAAGGAAAGCTGCCAGTAGAGATAATTCAACTGATAACTACGTATACTGCCCTACATCGGATAATGGAAAACCAGATGATCTCACACACTTCCAGAAGCATTGGGTGAAAGGTGAACCTGTAATTGTTCAACAGGTGCTCAAGAAAATGTCATGTTTGAGCTGGGAGCCACCAGACATGTGGTCTGAAGTACATGGTACCAGCACTAGTACTGAGATGAAAAAGGTGAAGGCTATTGATTGTTTATCTTGCTGTGAGGTCAGTATAATATTCCTACAGCTACAATATATGCTACAGTAGTTTTTCCTTGATTGCTACTGACTGTAGTTTGTTTATCAAAGCATTAGTGCTGCTATTCTAGTGAAATTGTATTTGTAGTAATGCCTTTCTTTTTGTAATTGTTTAGTTGTCAACCTGAAGGCTGTGCTACATTTTTGCTTGTCTTACGACTTACGTTGGTATAACATGCTGAGTACAAACAGCTAATAGTTGCATAAAAAAAACCCACTTAGTATATGAAACAAGACTCCAGAATTGCTCCCAAGGGTGTTTGCAGTTGTTCACGTTGCGCACTAGCCAAGTCCGGCTATAATTAATTAGCATTCTTTAATTTACCATTGATTCAACATAATTAAGTCCTGGATGCCATCAATGCCACACTGTAGATCATTAATTCTCTTGTCAACACCCAGAACTTATGTATGAATTGAAGAATTGAAGACTGAGTTGTTCCTGAGTACAGAGGGTGTCTGTTAGCATTGGTTCTGTTCGGTTCAGCTAGAAGGTGGCTGTACATCCGCAGTGCTGCAGCTGTTTTAGTAGAAATTTGCTTGCTAGGCCCTGTTGCTGTGGCTGCAGCGCTGCCACTGCTAGCTCTTCCGAACACAGCCATTAATTCTTTCTGTATCCATTGACCATGTGAAAAATAACAGATATCACATTCAGCATCACACTAGAAATTTATGGAGTCTCACGTGTTCATTTGCCAGAAAGATTTTTACTGTAGTGAGCTATAATTTTCTTTTCTTCTTGTTGTCTATCTGATAATGTGAAATTTTATACAGTAACACATTTCGAAGGGAGTATGTATTTTACTAGGGATAACCTTCAAACAGTTTTGTTTAAACTCTATTGTAATAGTGGTTAAAGACGACAAATGAATGCATATGACCCCCATCAGTGCACTTATTGTAACTTCTTATTTATCATATAATATAGAAAAAAGAAAACAAAAGTAATATTCTCTGCCTGTGTAATCCAGGTTGAGATATGCACTCAGCACTTCTTCAATGGGTATTACGAAGGTCGGATGTATCAAAATCTATGGCCTGAAATGCTCAAATTGAAGGACTGGCCTACTTCAAACCATTTTGAAGAGCTTTTGCCTTCTCATGGAGTTAAATACATCAATTCTTTACCTTTTCAACCATACACAAACTTGAAGTCTGGTTTGCTGAATGTCTCAACTTTTCTTCCTGATGACATCTTAAAGCTTGACATGGGCCCAAAATCATATATAGCTTATGGCTATGCACAGGAACTTGGTAGAGGAGATTCTGTTACAAAGCTTCACTGTGATTTGTCTGATGCAGTAAGTCGCTTATTATATTACTTTGTCCATTTATGGTTTATATAGTTCATGAAGAGTCCTTGAGCTACTCATTTTCTTCTTTGAAGACTTGAAGTTACTCTTTTTTAAAAACTGTGGTATGTAAAATGAGATCCTGCATCCTTATTTACCAGAGAACATTTTTTTTCCTACTAACTCAGACACTGAGCTAATAGTGCTCTTGACACTACCAGCTTTTACCGCTAGTTGATTATACAAACTCCTGACTATACTTCTCCCCAGAGTGAAATTGTTAGCTTACAACACTGGCATCTTGTTTTGTTTATTCATCTAAACCTATGTTGGCTTTTTATTAGGTTAACGTTTTGATGCATACTGCTGAAGTTGACCCTTCTGAGGAACAAATAGATGCGATAAAAAGCTTGAAAAGAAGACATACAACGCAGAATGAAAAGGAGCGCTCTGGGAATGCTGCAACAGATGAAAATTATACATCCCCTAAAATCGGTGAGGATGCAAATGAGTTGTCCTGTCCTATAAACAGTGAGACCGATGAGGGAGGTGCTTTATGGGATATTTTTAGGAGGGAAGATGTTCCAAAACTGAAATTGTACCTCGACAAGCATTCTAAGGAATTTCGCCATATATACTGTTCTGCAGTTCGAAAGGTAAGTATGGCCGTGATTAGTGAAGAACATTGCACTTGTGACCATCATGCTTAATGCTACCTTATGTTTTTTGAAGGTATGTAACCCTATACATGATGAAACATTTTATCTAACAAAAGAACACAAAAGAAAGCTCAAGGAGGAGCATGGTGAGTTCCTTTATCTGCTAATGTGATGCTGTGGACTTATAGCATTTCTTTATAATAAATGGTTGCAGTGAAAGGTTTCCTGAAATCCTGATATGCTCGTGTAGGAATTGAGCCTTGGACATTTGTACAAAAACTTGGGGAGGCAGTTTTCATTCCTGCTGGGTGTCCTCATCAAGTACGGAATCTTAAGGTAAAATTGTCAGCGCACTCTTTCAGTGCCACAATTTCTTGCCCGCACTGCATACTTGAGAGCTGGGTGAAATACTTTGCAAAGTTTCACATGTTTTTGTAGCTAATTTTTTATTAATTGTTATGTCGCAGTCCTGCACCAAGATTGCTTTGGATTTTGTTTCACCCGAGAATGTGAAGGAGTGTCTCAGCTTAACCGAGGACTTCCGAAGACTTCCTAAGAACCACAGGGCCAAAGAAGACAAACTGGAGGTAAGTAATACATTTCCAATGCATACCTATGTTGAACCATTCGGCATGAAGTATGCTACTATGCGTAGTAGTAGCTTAAGCTTATTACCCCATATATCTAAAAGATGAAACAAAACTTTTAATTGGATTGCTCACACAAAAACAACTAACAGACAATTCAAACAATAGTTTACTCTAGGTCTCCTTTCTCGTTGCACTTCATAATAACAAGACTAACCGAAGTCAACAGATATTATTTGGTTGAAAGTTGAAAAGTAACTATAAAATTAAGAACTAAATCAACAAATGAAATATCTCATGAAAATGATCTGATCTTATTTCCATGTACATATGAAACCATCATTGCACTGACGTACAAACTTCTACGGCCGATACGCCAATGCACCAAACTTGTAGCCATTTGGCATTTTCCTTTGATCTCCACACCTCCTCCCTCCTTGTGGAGCTTCTCTCCCTTTCATCTCGAGTGGTGTTGTCCTTTTTGCGTGCCTCCGGTCGCTGCCTTTTTTTTTTCCCTCCGGTAGCTGCTGTTTGCAGGCGGCTCCATCCTAAGGGCATTAATTGCCAATCCACTTGGCAGGAGTCTCCACCAGAGTGATATGTGTCACTGGCACATGGGGCCCACACGTCAGGGACGTATGTTCCTCTTGCAAGGGAATGAATATCAAATATTATCGGGACCCAATCGAATATGAAAGAAAAAAGGGTTGATCGCCCTCCGATCTTTCCTTTGAACAGAGCCAATCCCTTAGCGGTCCTGCCACCACGCCACAGAACAGGAGCTCGTGTGGAACCTTGAATTTCTGGCGTAACAGCGGTGGAAGGTATAAAAATATTACGGCCGCATAACATAGGGGCCTACGCTAAGGTCGGCCAAAATATGGACACCCGAAGGGCCCGGCGCACAATCCTATCCTATCCGAGCCCATCATTGCATGTACTTCGGACAGCCGTCCGTAGCATCATAAAGAGCACCTCCCTTTCGAGGCACCCAAATGGAACGGGCTTTATTTGTGTCAACGTGGTCTATAGCACGAAAAACCATTCTTTACAAGATAGGGCCGTTCACATGAAAGATAAGAAAAAAAATCCATTCTTCATGAGACAGTTTCAACCCTTCATCTCAGCTAGTTTTTATATATTAAGTATGCTGTCACTTAAGAAAAACTGAGATAAGAGAGTTAATCAGGAGAGAGGGAGTTTCTCATGAAAAAACCAGCTCTACGCAGGAATCAAGAATGAAGATGAGGGGTTATGTGGATAAAGAGAAAAGAGATGATTGAGTGAGAATTTATTTTAAAGAAACCACCCATTAGATAAATAGTTTCTATACGTAGTGCGTATATGACATGTCGAGTATGGATAACTACTTGATAATTTCTAGGTTGGGATTGTCCTTATGTATATCAGAGGAGGAAACGTTTTGTGAATGCACATCTCTTTGTTTACTGGTTCGGTCAGGCATGGAGATGCTAGTTGGGTCCTCTTGTTAATGCCTTAATGAAGGATTGGTCTAAGAGAAAGGATAATAGTAGGCTATAAATTAGCTATAAGCTTAGAGGAGAGGCAAAGAGAAGTAGAAATGGTGGTTATCACGTAAAAGCTAGCTCTACACATGTTCTAAAATAAATGCACTAAATATATAGATGAGAGAAAAAGAAATGAGAAGAAAATATGAAGGCAACCTTATAGGTAATCTATTACACATGTTAGCTCTAGTAGAGCATGTGTAGAGCTAATTCTTGCATGAAAGCGAACACTCCTCAATTTTCTCTCTCTCTCCATCGTAAGCTAATAGCTGACTTGTAACTTACTATCCTTGTTCTAAGTAGATAGCAAGCATCATTAATGCAGCCACGCTGAGCTCACAACTCGGGGGCTTCATCTAGTGCTTCACGGCCGGCCGCCGCCCTCCTCGTGCTGCTGAACTCGGTCAACTGATAGATAGCTCGTCTTTTTTAGTGAGTAAATTTCATTAAACTTTGGGTATTATGGTTCAAGTTGCGTAAAACTATAAGGGTTTTGGCATGTGGAACATAACCCAGGGTATTATGTTTCTATGGTTTCACATAGCCGCACAAAACTCTTGCCCTCCGTTTGTGGGTATTTTCTGGCCCAGAGGCCCCTTTCTCCTCCGTCTTTGGTGTTCTCGTCCTCCATCTCTTATCCTGCTCTAGTAAGATTTAGAATTTCTCTCGAAGACTACAGACTCGCCCGCAGTGGGTTGCTTGGCGGAATCCAAAGACAGGTTACAAAGAAGATGATGGGCGACATCAAAACATGTGACCTGTGCCACCATGGCAGAGAACACACCTCCACATCTTCCTGCATTGCCCCTTCGCGACCACCTTCTAGCCGCCATTCGAGTTCAACCAGCAATCGTTGCCGTGACTCTGATTGGAAGCTCCAGATCTACCCTTCTATTCCTTCAAAGGGCTTCATAACCTTCTATGCTATTGAAGACTACAACATCGTCTTCAGGGCGGTTTGGCGAAACCGTCTCTTGCAAGCATTCTATGACAATGCATTGAAGATGCCACGCTCTGGGCTGAGCGCATGAAAACTGCAGATCGACTCATAATCTTTGAAAAAGAATGTTCTCTATTCCACACCCCTGCCCCCTCTCAAACCTTTAATGTAATTCCGTCCTTTGCCTGCACTAGCTCTCCTTTTTCGAGCAATGAAAATATTCAGGTGGGGAAACTCTCCCCTGTTGGTGACCTTTCTAAACAAAAGTCCTGAGAGCTTCATATCTGTTTGCTACTTTCTATCATGGTGGTCGTGGAGTTAGATTTCTTTAGAGGGTGTTTTGTCTTTCCTATCCCTTCACTAGTGCCCACTACATTTGTGAGGTCCTTCACCGATCGGGTCACAAATTATCTGATTGTTGCTGCCAGTGCTGACTTTAGGGTCTGGGTTCCCGACTTTATGTGAGGCTTGCTGATCTGCCATCGAAACAAAGATGGGGACGAATGCTCGTTTATGTACTTTGTTGTGGCTAGCCTCATCCACTCGTATCTCATGTGGTGTTTCAAGATATGAAGCTGGCTAGTGGCGTATCTAGGATTTGGGATATATGGAACATAGGTGGTCGGACTTACCACCGCGTGCTGCCCTTGTGGTCCGCGGGCCGCTGCACGGATGCCGGCTGGCTTGGCTGCTTGATAACCTTGCGTCCTTGCCATTGCCCGTTTTGCCGTCTCGGTCTCCGTCTCGAACTTCTGGTCGCCATTTGGCCTGACGATTGCTGCTACAATCACACGATGCGGCGAGTAAGCGGAAAAGAACAATGTGGGAGAGACGACGACGGGATGGGAGTTTTTTCTTTTCTTTTTTTACTTAGGAAATTTTTGTGTGGTCCGAGGACCGACCACCATGTAGATACGCCAATGCCTCTGTTGTCAATTCGTCTTTCTTGTAACCAGAGTGTTGTAATCTTTTTCTTATTTAATATAAAGAACCTGACATAATTTTTTTAGTACAAACGCAGGTACTCACAACGTGTTAACACTTATCCCTATGAACGCACATAGGTATACTTTATCCCTATAAGCAACACTTATTCCTATGAACGCACATAGGTATATCTTATCTCTATAAGCATTTTCAGAAGACTGAGCCGACATATCTTGAGATTGACGAAGTCACCATGGACGTTTCGCTGTTAACGGGTACGTCGCCTATCACTGAAAGAATAATTAGATGTAAATGTGAGCACCTATGTCAAATCTAAGATTTAAACTCGAATGGGTTAAGTTCCATCACAAAGAACCAAACCAGTTGAGCTACTCTCACTTCTTAAATTTTCAACTACTTTAAAAACATAGTCATTCTTCTTTTGTTTCCTTCTCACCTTGCGCAGAGGTTGTGGTCTTAAGTGTGCCTAACCACCGTAGGATTTCGTACTTTATCCTTGATCCATCCATAATAATATGGATTTAGCCAGTGTTTTATCCTCAAGCCACCCATCCAGTCAATCCTCATGGATATATTGTGGGAGAAAAAAGAATAGATGGCAGGACAAGTGGATGCCCGACGAATTATTCAAAACATGTCTTTCTGCCTCTGTCTTTTAAAATATAAGAATTTTAGGATTAGATCCGGACCGAAGAAGAAATCTTGGTCTTTTTAGAGATTAAAGATGAATAAAAAGATATCCCTCGTTAAATGAAGATATGCAGGGAGTGGGAGGATGGTTGGAACTAATTTGCGTACAACTACGGACCCAAACTCTCCCACGGAACAAATTTGCGGAGAGACAAAGTCTGAAACTTCCTACGTCTACAGTAGGGAACTCATGAATTGGCCCAACATCAGCCTGTAGAGTTAGCACCAAGAACCTCATGACGCCCAGCATCATCCCATGAAGACAGCCCAAAACCAGCCCATAAAGACAGCCCAAAACCCTCATGATTTCAAAATCAGCCCAGTCAGCCTAACATCTGCACACAAGCCCATACATTATTACGTGGGCCAGTTCATTTTTGTCATGTCTAAACACCAGGTGACATCTTCCGATCAGAAACCCCATTCTTAAAATATCACTCAGAACCAAGTTTGTCCCAACTTGATCGACATCGACATTAGTTCAAACAATAACTTTTTCCCGTTATTTTCTAATTATACATCACATGTATTACACGTGATCTAACACTAAAGGATCAGATCTCTTCTAAAGAAAGAAATACACCGACCACCCACATTCTATCCTCCTGGAGTAATTCAACCGAATAACAACCTAAAATAATTTTTTTCTTGAAGAATCCTTATGTTTAAAACTAAAATAAGAATTGCCAAATAGATAGTTTTGTGGGTAAAATCTAATCTAATAGTTATATTTTTAATTTACATGCAGTATATTATTTATCTCGAGAACTACATACGAACTTACTAACCCTCTTACCTCTTGTTGAATACAGGTGAATAAGATGATAATCTATGCTATCGATCACAGCTTGAGGATTCTGAAAGAGCGTTGCCCCTCCCCGGCCGATTATTGATGATGGTTGACGTCGTCTTGAAAGGGGTCCCTGCGAGAAAACGGATTAGATTATATATATATGCAGGCATGTAGAGTTAGAGATATCTGAGCTCAATAAATCAAGACTTTGTTGAGCAGTTTATGTTTTGTACTATGATGAGGGGATTTTGAATTGTTCAATCCCTTAATGTGATATGGTATAGTAATCTAATGTGATTAATGGTAAGATTGACCCGTAAGTGTTTAATGACGTGCGTTAGATGACACTTTATTTTATTTTATTTGAGATAGACATCAAGAATGTTAATACATATATTATACCCAAAAAAGAAATTAAGTGGTAAGCGGGGAAAAACATAGCTGCAATTAATAAGGTGATAAGACTGTCTAAAATATGGGTTGAAGCCCTAATTTATAAATCTGGCATCTACTCTCTCACCCCCGCTTGCTTCCCAAAGGGTACTAACTTCTATCAGAAAAAAAAACATAAAAAGTTTGTAGCTAAATTGTACTCTCGATCAATTCGTGGGAGGGAATCACTTTAAAAGGAATGTAAGGAATAAATCATCATACCACTCAGTACAAGCGTAAGTACAAGCGTAAGGTACTTCGTCCATCTCAAAATACAACTAAATTTGACATTCAAATTTTATTTGAAAATATAGCTATATCTTTTATCTACCTGTCCGTCTCAACCGATTACAACCATCCCCGTACAATTTCTCTAACTACTTTCTAATCTCAACTAACATCCCTATTCAATTTCACCTACTTTCTTAATCTCCTTGCAAAATCTCAAGATAGCTACTCCCTTCATCTCAAAATATAAGTTACAATCATTTTTTTTCTATTTCTTCACCTACCTAACTTTCTCAACCGATCATAACCATCCTCCATTTAATTTCTCCAACTATTTTTTCATCTCAACTAATCACAAGACATCACTTATTCAATTATATCTACTTTCTTACTCTTCACGCAAAATTTCAAGGTAACCACTCACTTCATCTCAAAATATAAGACAACCATTCTTTTTCATATCTTATAATGAGCTAATTGGATCCATACCATTATAAATTTACTTGTTGTGAGATATGTCATTACTATTTGTGAAGTTGAAACCATACCACTGCAATTTAGCATGTGTTCGAGATGTGCCACTACTTACCCTTTTAAAGCAATTTCCAAATTTTTTTTTGACCAAACTACACTTGTCTTCTTTCTCCATAGTCCATCCTCTCCTTCATTCCCCTTTCTCTCTCTCCTCTCACCTCTGACATACATCAGCAGTTGCCGCAACGAGGTCGGGACGGGGATGGTCGTCGACGACGATAAGCTCGGCAGGGAGGAGCGGATTCGGAGCTCCGCCGCAGCTGCTGCTTGCTCCGCTCAAGCTCCAGCGCAGTGTCGTGGTGGTGCGTGAAGCGCCAGCTCGACGGCGGCAAAGTCCTTGGCCGCGAAGCGCGCGCATCGCAGGTACAGCCGAGACACGTTGTGGAGCATGGCCAGCTTCAGATTGCCCATGACACATTGTCATCATGAATGCCTCCGCCGTGCCACCCACACTATACGCGTGCAACAGCGCTAGCAGCTACGCCCCATACACGCTCACCGCCTCCTCAACGTGCCAGCAACAAGCATTAGCTCCGGATCAGCTCCCTCAGTGCCAAGCTTGTTACATCCATGGCCACCCGTAGCCTGACCTCACTGTGGCAGCTGATGATACATGCCAGAGGTGAGAGGAGAGAGAGAAAGGGGAATGAAGAAGAGGAAGGAGTAAGCAGACGAGGGCATTTTGGTCAGAAAATTTTAGAATTTGCATTGGAAGGGTAAATAGTGACACATCTCAAACACATGTTAAATTGTAATGGCATGGTTCCGATTTCATGAATTATAATGGCATATTTCAAACTGTGCAAATTTATAATGGCATATATTTAATTAACCCCATAATTAATATAAGGCGCGCATGTTGCAATTAAGGCCTTGTTCTTTTCTTTGCGGATAAAAGATAAAGTTTCGTGGCACGTTTTTCAATCTCTCAAACGGTACGTTTCGTGCAAAAATTTTTAATATGAAAGTTGCTCTAAAATATCAGATTAATCCATTTTTTAAGTTTGTAATAATTAAAACTCAATTAATCGCACGTTATTGTCACCTCATTTTGCGTGAAATACTTTATCTTCATCTTTATATTTATCTTTAGAACTTTCAAACAGGGCCTAACTAACACCTCTCTCCTTTTAATTTGTCTTTTTTACTTAAGATCTCTATTCCCATTGGATACATGAATTATATTTATTGGGATAATCCAAAAGAGGATATGATAATAATTACTTTAAGTCTTCATGTTAGTGGTGGTTGTGACTTATATTTTAACATGAAGGGAGTATAATTTAAGACGAAAGGAGTAACATATAAAGACTCAACATATCCAGTGGTGTAAGTTTGTTGCTCAAAATTTCAATTTTAAACTCTATTTTTTTCTAAGAATAAAAGAAAAAGTTCATTGTACATGGTAACTTTTTATCTTTCTCTCTTCCTTTATGGTATACCTTTCACCAAATTATCATTTTAGTGGTTTCATTATATTTCGAAAAAATGTACGAACTGAATTGATAAATACCTATTCTAGGAGAGTATTTAGGGAATCTCTACAAATTCTAGTTACTAGAAATGTCTAATAAAATTCCTTCAAACTACCCTTCAAATTAACAAAATAGAAATAAAACAAATGCTTAAAAAAGCCATCACGTTGCTAAACGAAGCATTAATCATTAGTATTTTGTATGGTAAATAAAGACATGCACGTGCACACAACCATAAATAAGTCTCTTTTAATATACACCCTCAATGAACAAAAATTGCAGGAGGATTTATTTTGCTACTACCTTTGTCCAAAAATATAAAAACCTAAAATTGGATGGGACATTTTCTCGTATTACGAATCTGGACAAACGAAATGTCCCATCCAATTTTACGTTCTTATATTTTGGGATGAGGAAAGTAATACGTTGTTGTGTAGATATATCTTAGCATAAACGGCATTCTAGGAACTTATGATAGAGGATTGGGAAACAATTTAGGTTAGTGGTAGGATCGTTTGGTTGGGTTTTTCTTCACAGATTGAAAAGAAAATAGAGTTGTATTGTCCCGTTTTGCATATGCTAAGCGATGAAAAAATAATTTACAGATAAAACTTTTAGATGTGTTTTTAGCGATTTAAAATCCAATGATAAAAAATAAAATACAATGAAAAAACCCTCAAAATAAACTCTAAAATTAAGTTTCAAAATTCGAATTTTAGCAGTAACTTATAAGCTGAAAAACAACCGATGAGGCTAGTAGAGAGCTTTGATGGAAATTAGGTTTGAAGTGACAATGTATGATTCACCTGAATTAAACATTAAAAATTGCCAAATTAGATTTGAAGTGGTGTTGAAAAGAATAGATCTACATGCTTAGAGAGAATGTAAAACTTCAATGCTCACAAATTAGATTTCAATGAATAACAGATAACTCAAACCAATCTATACTTAAAAAGGACCTTCCAAAACTTCGATGCTAACTGACCAAAGATCAATCCTCTAAACCCCATTCCGTTCTAGCAATTCTGTCAAAATTTGGTTGGCAATTTTATTAGAGGGTGAAAAGATCGAGTCAAATAATTAAAAAATCTAGATCTAATCTTGTAAAGCATAAACAACAATTTTGTCAAAGAGAAACACAACTTTAGATTTATTATTTCATATTGAAAGAAAGACACCAGCGAAAGATGTGGAAGATCGTAGGAGAGACAATGTTGATGAGAAAGGGTAAGAACACATGAATCAAAACGAGGATGCACGCTCAACGATATCAAACCTCCTCTAGAAAAACCATAACGATATCAAACCTCCTCCAGCAAAACCATTAAGCAAGAACTAGCAAGACCAAAAAGTGAGATTAAATTACCTTTGCTTATCGATCGAACCGACGATGCTCCCATCCGGCCGGTTCCAGATTCCAAAACTTGAAGCAAAGCAAATCAGATTTGGCCTGGAAATTGCTAGGGCTCATATATATAGGCCAGCCTCTCGTTCCATTAGGAAAGATACGCAACGAATCTCATTTTTTTTGGAAGGAAATACCCAAAATACCCCGTATCACATTCACACGCAGAATCGTGCAACGATTGACCGGGTTTCGTGTTGTCTTGCGCCGACGTAATCTCTGCGCTTAAACGTCGGCGTAAATTCCGCCAACTAACGAAACGCCCGCATCTCTCGCAGTGATTACTTTCTCACTCAATGCGCTTATTAATACACAACCGTTTATCTTAAAAAAATCCTTCTTTTAATGAGGATTACTACGTGACTTTCTTTTGATGGGGATTCTTAAAAAGAAAACCTTCTTAAAAGTTACGAGGATTAATCTTTTGATGAGAATTCTTCAAAAAACCACGTGACGACAACGATGTACTTGACGTCAACTTTCGTGAAGATGTCATGTTTAGAGTCTTTGCTTTGTGGTGTTGTTGTAGGCCCGACGATGATCGGTTACGCATAGTGACGAACGGTTTGATGCTAGGTTCCCCTATAACGGACTTGTGTTTGTGTGGTTGGAGTTCGTGGTTGTGCATCGCGTTGCACATCCAACCTCGACGGTCTTCTATTGTGTTTTCTTGTAACTTTTTTTCCTTAATCTTAATAACATTGGATGGCCTCCTTTGGCTAGGGCCCAACGAAAAAAAATGCTACTATTAGAAATGGTAATTCACATATGCGTGTGTTGCGAGCGCACGAATTCGAACAAGGTTTGCCATGACATGTACAAGTGCCACCGATGGTCAAGCCTAGTAGATTAGGATTCAGGGTGGAAATGGGAGGGGCGGCTTACTCTTCGTTTGGAATAAGAGATGGGATGGTCCAACTTTTTAAAGGATGGCTCATATGTCAGCGAGAGAGAAAAGTTGTTGGATTAATCGGTTAGTTTTTGAGAGATTAGACCAACTCGGATATTAGAGGAATATTCTGTCAGGGATCATCCCATCCCACATATCCCTAAACCAAACAGCTTGAATAATAGGTTCAATTCAATTCAACCTAGCCCTTCCCATGAACCAAACGCATACTTTTGGGAGGAGAGTTATAGGCTTAGAAGGATGGTCGAGGAAGTGGTAGATCGGGACGGGTGACAATAGTTGGGAACGATGGCAACAAGGTGCCAATGGTATTGTCAGTCGCTAGTTGGGAGAGGACAATGGGCGTGGTCGGCAGCATCATCGGGGAGGTTGTCGGCAACAAACAACAAGAAGCAGCATCGCCGTCTCGATTTCTTGTTGCGTTGTCCTCCGTACGAGCATGTTGCTAGTTGGAATAGAATAGGATAAGGTGGAGAGGGAGATGGGCGATGGGACAATTTAGGGTAGCCGCGAGCTATGAGCCATCTCGGCATGGAATGGCACGATGGGTCAGCATGAGTTGGCAGATAGCTCACCACTATAATGATAATTATGAGCACCACCTTAATCCAACACCGATGAGCTCTTAATCTGTCCGATCATTATGACGACAACCATTGATTTCTCAAATCAAATACTCAAAAGCAAATTTGGTTTCGGGTTAAGTTGAGGGCTGGGAGGTCGATAGAGGACAATGAGAAATGCTACAAAGGAAAACAGGGGCGGCGATTGATCGTTGGTGGACGACGGACAACGATAAAGCCACCGGATTGGAGGATGGTAGGTGGGTTAGCATGGAGGGGAGGTAGAAGGGACATAGAATCTGGAGTAGTTAGGAGGTAGAGGATGGTGTTTGGTGTCTCCAATATTGCAAATTGTCGGAGATGGGGAAGATCGGCAGCCAGAGGCACCATGCTGCCACTCAGCTTAGGAAGGAGGAACAACAGGAGGAGTCCAATCTTACGAGGCTTACCAGCACGTAGGTGGGAAGAAGAGAATGGCAGAGACTTCACAGACGCACATCGAGGTAGGGCAGGGTGAAAGAGAATGGTAGGTACACGAGCTGAGACGACATGGATGCACGTAGCAAGAGAGAAGATAAGGTCGGGGGTACTATAATGTGTTGAATCATGTGCAATATGGGGCCATCCAAAAGTTGCTAAAATTTAGGAGTTTTTTTTCCAAAACTGCTAATGGGCAGACGATCGCCGTCTGTGCACCCACGTGATCAGGTCCTCTTTTTTTTTTACCTTTTTTTTGGTTAGAAATTGCTCCGATATTTTCTATTATGGCTGTTTTTTTTTATTTTTTACTATTACCGATTTTTATGGAGCCAAGTTAGCGATTCTTTTTTTTAACAAGACGCGTGTATGTGCATATCAAAAAAATTTTGTGAATACCTGCATGGCATTGCTTTAGGCCCAATAGAAAGTTCATAGATTTTTTTTGAATTTATTTTTTAAATTCGTTTAAAATTCATCCATAGAAACTTTACAAATCTAAAGTTTATACGTATAAAGTTTCTATAAGTTTATGTGAATAAATTTTATACATAAAAAATGTGTATGTGTAAAGTTTGTACTCAATAAGTTTATTTATATGTCAAAAGTTTAAACGTAGGAAGTTAGATGTTACGGCTTACAACCACATCCTAATTACACTATGATTTTAGGTCATCTCGAATTACTGAAAAATATGTGAAGCAATTAATACGTAGGACGGTTTTTTTTGTTAGAGTACCAACAAACCAGTTGTATATGAAACATAAAAAAATAAAACCAAGTACATGAATAATATTAACGCACGCTGACCACGCATGCGGGACGTTTTTTTCGTTCCAATCGTCCACCCCCGATACATGCGATCACTCGCGTGTTAGTCATACCCGTTTTTTTCTGCGCAACTAACGAATAAACAGTCCCAAAGAAAATTATCCGCCTAGATATGTACGGTACTCGCTTTTTTCACCTTTTGTTTTGAGCCCAGCACTTGGAGGAATCCCAGCTCAGTCTACCACGTAAAACTGAAATCATTTCTCGCACCAAGTCATATGCATGAGATCACTGGTCTCAAATAGTACTCATAATTGCAAATGTAAGTACTGCTTCAAGCTAGGGTGGATCCAGAAAAAAAATAGTAGTGAATAAACAAGACAATGTTATAGCCTCTACTTCGCATGTATATACGGCAAAAAAAAAAATTTAGTAAGAACTCCCATGATTGTATTGTTAGTAGTGAAGACTTGGGCCCCTGTCGTCGGCATGCTTGATCCGCCCTGATTTCTTGCATTGATATGCAGGACATATAATTGTGACTATGACTATGAGGTATTCCCTGATACATTTACCAGTACAGGAGAGAATGAATGGCCAAGATAAACTAATTATTAACTCCTAGTGCTACAATGCTGCCAGTGCAGCGAGGCCAATCAGAACCAAGATACACGCGGCTATACATGATCACGAGCAATTGTGTGACCAAGCCATGTCCACAAGTGTGATATCCTTATTATCCGTATCCAATGACTCTGATATAATCCTTCGCTGGATGAAAAACTTCATTGCCAAAAGTGTTCTTCGGCTCATTTATCCTTTGGCTGTTTCAGAACATATCGGTGAGAAAACAAAGGAAGACGAACAAGATAGTAAAACACCACTAATTGCCAAGCCAAGCAGGCAAGCACAAATCTTTTTCATACCTCGATATATTGGAGCAAGTTAGTCGAAGTATGAGCGAGCCCTGTACCCAAATATGACAGTGCATACTCTTCTATATTCTCTAACCTGAACAAAAGAGTGATACTGTACATAAACATGACTCTGCATGAACACCATCTGAAGGCATCTAGAATTCTGGATAAACATTAGTTCAGCAAGAGCGTACCTGTACATATAATTTACCATGATACCTCCACTTTGTTGAATGCCCTTCTCTGATTGGTCAGCCATCCAGTTTATTCTTTCAATCAGCTGCCCGAAAAGCAAAGTGTTGTTTTGTAAGGACAAGGCCACTTGTTACAAAAAGATGTTCCTTCAATGGACCATACTATACTACTAAGCAAAAAATTTGAATGTGAAATAGCAAAGAAATGCTAAAATCAGTAAATATTGTGTTTACATATGAAACAACATGATTCTAGAGGACAAGCATTTAAAAATTCTAAGTTTCAGATATAAGCAGAGCAAATAGAAAAATCTGGTTTTTATGCCCTACAAAACTAAATCCTTACTTAGCATCAGCATTTGAAACTGAATGTGCACATAATGGCTAACTTACTGCTCCATTTTGCAAGTGGAAATTTGCAACAGCATCAAGCGCTTTTCCTCGTTTTTTCTCCCTGGCAAGATACCTATAGGTTATATGCAAAGACTATCAGTTGCAACTAATATATACACTGAAAATATACAGAAGAAATGATACTCCTGGATACCTTGCACACAAACGCATGAGAGGAGATTTCAGTGCAGAAGATAATTTGTCAGATTTTACCCACTGACTTGATTTCAGTATATCTTGCAGTAGTTCAATTCCACTTTTTCCACCAGCTTGTTCACTGCAGAAAAAGTAGCAGCGCAGATGATTATAAATCACAAAGCAGACCTTTACTCCTCAATTGAGTAATCAGAATTTCACATGAACATGTAATGGAGTTAACTACAAAACAAACAGCAGCATTTCCAGAATTAATAGACTATTTCTGAAAACCAAAGTCTATGAAAGAAAATGAAACAAAGGTGAGGATAACTTTAAAAAAAGGAGATACATTTTTTTAAGATAAGGATAGTAGAACATGAAAAAAGTTTAAATTATGTGAAATGCAATTTGCTATTTTTTTTCTGGAAAGGAACATACACCGCATCATGTATCATCCTCTCTTCCTCTGGAAGAAGGATGGATTCTCTAAAAGTGGAACTGGTTCCTTCTGATAAACTGCCATCCTGTGACTCTGCCTCTGCTAACTTTATTTGGGATGCCAGCTTAGCAAGAAGCCATTGCATGAAACCAGGAATTGGACTAAGTGTTGCAAAAATCTGCATGAAATACCAACAAACAAGCATGTTGAATTTGATTTATCAGTAAATATAGGTAACAAAAACTTAGTTAGCATGATGAACTATCAGTTTACAACTGGTGCTACAGCCACCATATAGTACTGTCTATTACATTTCCAGTGCTTAAGCACAAAACAACAGTAATTAAGGTTAAAAAATGATCACAGGATTTGAAATGGTACCTGTACTGAAGGCATATCCCTCCTTAACATTTCAATCACACGTTTGAGAAGAAACTTTCCCAGATTAATGCCTGATAGGCCTGGCTGATAGCAATGGACGATCAGTTTGTTGGCAGGTAGGCACCATTTTGTCACTCTTGATAAATTACCTAGCACAGTACTTTATTTACTGTCACAATCCTAAGAAGTTTTTTTTTACCTGGGTTGATGATATTGAGTAAAATAATGCACATCTGGCTTCACTTTCAGGAGTTGGAGGGTCATCCCACAAAACTTCCTGATATGATAGAAGTTAATAAGCTGCAATGGAGTGGAATGCTCATATAGATGTACTGTGCTATAACTTCACTAACCTGTATAGATGTGGCTGTATCTTTGAGCAGAGCAACTTCAATGAAAATCAGCGGCTCCCCTAATTTTAATAAAGATAGTAAAAGCACTCAAACAAAGCAAGTTACTAACTCAAAACAATCATTCTGCAGCGGGCAAACATTTTGTTTACAAATGTATAAGAACTGTAAATGATGTGTTGATTTAGCCCCTAAAAAATTCTAAAACATTTGTGGAAATACAAATTATGCATCTAGTTATCAACACTTAGTGCGACACTTAGTCATACCATCACCAGCAATCAGTAATAGTTCACAAGGGCAAGAAGCCATAAGTAAGCAACCTGGTATTGCAGGATGGAAGTACCCAAAGCAACGGCGACCAACACCCAATCTTCTCTTCAAGTCAATCAAATTCCTAATTGGATGAACAGCCTAAAAACCAAAACAAAAGTGAATCATCAGTCAAACCACCAGAGTGCACACTGAAAAGTTAAAACAGGTGAGCTGATCACAAACTTCATATGCCACAATCTTCTCTAGCAAGGAGGCCGGATCATCCCAAGTTATCTGGTGGAGGGTCAGCGCCGCAGGGCTGAGCCATGTCACGAGCTTCTCCTTCAGGTACCCGTCCAGGGCACGCAGCGCCGGCACATTCTCCTCCCTGCATTGCAAATTTGCAATTGCCCCCAATATCAACATCAAACAAGGAGACGAACATTTTGATTATCCCAATTCTCTTTGCTTCTCTACTACTAATCGATATGTGAGGAAATGTGAGTGTCACTCCTCACCCCAGCAACGCGAGGAGGTCGGCGCGGATGACGGCGAGGAGCTTGAGCCCGCCGGGCTGCGCGTTCATGGCCTCGAGGAATCCGGCGTACTTGGGCCGGAGCACCTCCCGGAGCCCCCGCTCCATCCGGTACATCGCCGACGCAGAGCCGCCGCCACCTCCCGCCTCCGGGTGCTCCTCCTCCTCCTCCCCGCCCGCCGCCGCCGCGGCGGCGCTCAGATACTGTCGCATGAGGTCGCGGACGCGCGCGCGGGGCACGTCGTAGTCGGCCGCGAGGGAGCGGAGGATCTCGCGGCGGCCGAGGCGGTCGAGGGAGCGGTACCCGTCGGAGAAGCGGTCGAGGGCGGGGGAGGCGGAGGAGGAGACGGAGGCGTGGAGCCAGTGGCGGACGGCGGCGGCGGCGGGTGGGGCGGNGGGTCGGGTGCCGCCGCCGCCACCGCAGCGGCCGGCGGCGGGGCGGGGGCGACGGGGTCAGGGTGCATCCGGGCGCGGAGGAGGACAGCGAGGGACTTGGGGGCGTGGTTCCTGGTCATGTGGCGCGGCCGCCGGGGAGTTCGCCGCCGGCGAAGGGTCGCGCGGCGCCGCCGTCGCGTCGTGGGCTTCCGACGTGGCGGTTGGGTTCAGTCGTTGCGGTGTCGCGTGAAAGCAAAATTGGTACGAGAGTCCAGCAAAAAGTCATCTTGTTTGCCTTGCAGGCCTTGCTTCGAATCCAAGGATAGCTTCCCAAAAGTTTAATGCAGAATCAGACTATAATCAAAATATCAAATGATTGATAGTTTGGTACTATGTCATTTCTCAAAAATGTTTGACAATATTAGGCATATTAGCCTGATTTGTAATAATAAAATAGAGTGTTAATTGTGGTCACTCAGTGTATCAAAAGGAGTATATTATAGTACATTTTGTTTGAGTCAATAGAAATTGAAAACGTGGTGTTCTTTTTTGACTTAAGATATAGAATTTTTTGAATTTCGTTAGCACGTTTTTCAAATGACTAAATAGTGTATTTTCGTGCAAACACTTTCTATACAGAAGTTGCTTTAAAATATCAAATAAACCTAATTTTTAAGTTTGTAATAATTAAAAGTCAATTAATCATGTGCTAATGATTTTTTCGTTTTGCGTACCCTAACTTCATTTTCATCTTCCCCAATCTCAAAAGTACATAAGTCTAAGCTCATCATTTTCAAGGTGAGGCGAAAATTTCTATAGGATGAAAATCAGGAACTAAGCGAAGAAAACTGCAAACTCAATTGAAAAGGATATGCTAAAAAAGAATGGGGGATTAGGTATCATGAATAT
The DNA here is from genome assembly GCA_008326285.1 of Oryza officinalis. NCBI lineage: Eukaryota > Viridiplantae > Streptophyta > Magnoliopsida > Poales > Poaceae > Oryza > Oryza officinalis. The sequence continues at coordinate 21,466,551 of BDMV01000009.1, forward strand.
AGAGAAATTTGGATTAGGCATCATGAATATAGAGGAGTTGGCTATGGTTTCAATGGAAGGCACCTGGGAAGCCTTAGATAGGGATGGCAACTCTGTGTGACAAAGAAGATAGGCGACTATTTGTTGCAACGACAAACGTAACAATTGGTGACGGTGAAAAAGCAAGCTTTTGGAAATCCACATGGCTTGGTGACAAGCCGTTGAAGGAAAATGTGTCGCCTTACCTATTCAGACACTCAAAGAATAAAAATAGAATGGTCAAAGATGTGTTAACATATGGAATATGGATTGAGGATGTGAGGCAAAACATTACTCTGGTACTCATATAATAATGAGGATTTGGTCTAGCTTACGGAACAAAGCAGTTAGCTTAACTGAGGGTGCGAAAGATACAATACGATGGAGATTGACTGCCAATGGAGAATATATAACAAGATTAGCACATCTAGCATAATTTCACACTTAAGCAGCCCTACCATTGTGAAACAGATTTGGATGACTTGAGCTTCATTAAGACTGTGTTCTTTCCTCTTCTTTCCTAACTCATTTTTCTCATTTTTTGAACACACGCTTTTCAAACTACTAAACGTTTTTTTTAAAATTTTTCTATAAGAAAATTTTTCTTAAAAAATCATATTAATTCATTTTTCAAAAAAAATTAGCTAATACTTAATTAATTATATGTTAATAAGTCACTCCGTTTTACATGCGCGAGAGATTAGTTACCGAGGACATATCACCAAATGTTGCAAACTTGGAAATACTAATCTCCACCATTGCATCCAATCTCAACATCCATGATAAGCTCCTGTCCACTCTCTCACCTGCTCCATGCACTTTTGCAGAAAACTGCCCACACTCGAATGGATATTTTTCAAAAAAACCCTGCACACATCTTCTTTCTAGATTCTATCCCTCTCAGCTTCTAATGTACTACTACGATTTGTTCCAACAAAGCTCACTGCTCGGCTCCTATGGCATGGACCAAAATCCATCCTCTGCGGTGGCGATGGCGAACAGCATCGGTGCCGCCCAATCGCCGAACGCCGTTGGCGACGTCACCCACGACCGTTTCCCTGGCCCAGACATCGAGTTGCAGGGCTACGAAGGGAATCAAGTCCCAACCAGATCTGGGCCAAGGTGTTCTCTTCTCCCTGATGATGGATCTGGGCATAGGAGCCTGATGAGGTGGATCAAGGATTGGAGGGAGAGCATGTAAGTGCTCTTGGTTTTTTGTTCTCTGATTTCTTAGTTAGAATGTGGAACAACCAACCCGCTGCACATGAGAATCTTGCTTGCTTGCTGGAATTCTATATATGTAACTCACACATCAAACTCCCTGAAATGTTTTTAGTTTCTAAAATGTATATGGAGCTCTATTTGGGGAAGTCACTCTGGATACTTGTGCTTTTCAGTATATAGATTTGTTCGACCAATGCATATGCATCTATACTTTTACGATGAAGGCATGTACAAGTTTAATTTGATTATGTGAGATGTTGCTCCTGTTTTTTGTTTGTGCAACTAACAACATACCATGAACTCAGTTTCAGTTGGTGAGTTGTAAATCTGCACAGCATGTCTAGCCAGTGAAATTTCTAGTTGCAAGACTAGCTGAATTGCTTCTGGTTGTGCCCGCCTTCTTGGAAGCAAGTGTCACCGGCAAGCCCGTGTGAATTTGTCCTAATTGTATCTTGGAGTTGGGGCTATCTACAGAGAGCAACTAATTTTAGTTATTCCCCTTTCCAATGGAGATACTTGTTGTTTTAGAGGGAGTCATTTTTTAATTTCCCTTTTGATTTAAAAGACATGTACTGGCTTAATGTGTGCATGCTAGAAGCTCTATCTCCCAAATAGTCACCTGATAGAGTATGGGATTCATATCATTGAATGCATTTTGTTAGTTGAACAAATTGAATAACAAATTCATAACTATTTGAATAAGTTGAACAAATCACTAGCCAACTATAGCAGCTGCTATGAGAACACAATAAGGATTTGTATTGCTCCCCTGAATCTAATAAAGTTTCTTTCATAGCATGCATTGCAGGGTTCACTTCGCATAGATGCATTAGCCGCAGCAATGAACAGTCCTAAGAGGAGTCACTAGGAGAGGACAACAGCATGCAACATAAGTATCATGTCAGCCATTACCTTATATGAATTTGTATATGCATCTGATCACAAACAAGAAACATTCTACATCTGCGCATGTCAATGAGAAACATTCATCAGCAGTTGAATTTTATTTTGTGTCTCACTGGGAATTTTTTTTCCCTGTATAGAACATCTGCAAAATGTGCATAGGAAGATTCAAACGTGGGGAGGAGGATGCTGACTTGATTTGTATATGAAAAGATGGAAGATGTGACTGTTTAAGATCACTAATTTGATTTTTTTTTCAAGAAGTTGAGAGATTTGGGGCCTAACAGCTCTAGAGCTCAAGTGATCATAATTTCAAGAATGATAATTGGGGCAGACCATCTTGTACAAATATTGTGTTCCTTTTTGTATGATCAATGCATCTCTTAAAACTTTCAAATTACTCTGGTGTTATCCTGTGAGATGTAGTCTTTTTATATGGGATAATTGGGGCATACCATCTTGTACAGATATTGCGTTCTTTTTTGTATGATCAATGCATCTCTTAAAACTTCCAAATTATTCTGGTGTTATCCCGTGAGATGTAGTCTTTTTATATGGATGACAAACAACCTACTAGTGCATTGGGCTTGAATTCCTCAAATTTAATGTTATAGTAATGCCACATACTGGGACATGTATCAAATATAAGTGCTTGGGTGAAAAAAATGGTCTCAATTGCTCCTGTGAGCATGCCAAATATGCAGATGTTCTCTACATACTAGGAGGTTTACTTTGCAGATGTTCTCTAGATACACCTCAAGCATGACTAATAGACCTATAGTAGAAAAACTTAAGCTAGACCTAGTCAACCTTAAAGGAAAAATATGTTGGGTCAAAATACTGCACTCCTCACAACAAATAGAGCACATATTCAAAGATCACATGTTGATATGAGCACCTAACCACTCCAAAATTCCACGGTGGATTTCTTAACAAGGAGAAACATGTCCATTTAGAATCTTGATATGAAAATACAATCAGATCATCATTGACCTTCCAAAATTTTCAAGAATGTTATATATCCTCTTGCATCACATCTTTTTTTAACACATCAGAAATTACTAAAGCAAGTGATGGAACATTTCATAGCTCAAAACCAACATTTCAATCCAAACATAAACATATCAATTCGGGATATAGGATACTTAGCCAAGTTATCATAAAAAGTTGTGCAATTCATTGTAAGTAACAGTACTACCATCTATATAGTAGATTAGGTTCCATTACATGGCACAATGATAGTGCACTTGTGGAAATGATTGTCATAATCCAAAATATGGTTGCTACAAGACAAATCATTACAAAAACCCTCCCAACTGCTCCTGCTGCTCGCAAATCCTATCAACACAAACATCAGTAACATGAATCAAATGTCATATGTTTGGTGAAAAATCTGCATATAAACTAAACTATCAAAAGAAATTGAGTAGCATCTACGAAATGATTTACCTAATATCATAGAGTTTCTTTGTTGGGGCAGTTTGCGTTTATCATGAAAAGCAATCTGCTTGCACAATCCACACAAGCATGGATTGCTCTCTTTTCTCTTCTTTACATCCTTGTCTTGTTGGCCACCCTTATCTACATGCCCTTTATATCTCTTACACCTTCCCTTAGCATCAATATCACCTGGTGCATGGATGTTAATTTTGTCTGGAATGCTACAACCAATGAAGGCTTCGATTTCTCCCTGTCTTGTTTATTGATGAGCAGGAACCATTTTTCTTACACTAATAAGAAGGTTGGCAAGGCTAGTTCTCACAAATTCCATGGTTTCCCTTGACTGTGCAGCCAAAATAATAGATTCTTCCATGTCATTGCGTGCAAAAGAGGAAATTTTTTGCATTTCTGAATCCTTAGAGCATATTGACTTCTCTTCTGGTAGGTTGCCATCTATGTCAAACACTGCTTCTCTCTTGCACCATTTCGTCTACCTTTTCTGCACATAGTGACCTGGGAGCTCTTTTAACTTTGCACCTCTAAGCACATGAATGACATGCCAGCATGGAATTCCATTTAACTCAAGTAACATACATGAGCAACTAGCCACCATGCTTGATGTGTTGAGGCTGACTACTCTAATCTTAGTAGAATCATCACTTATTTCCATGGTTTTCAGCTCACCATCATGTTGTGTGTTCTCGACAAAACAACGATCCCGGGCAGCCAAGACCTCCTTTTGAAATGATCCAAACACCTTATTTGTGAAGACTTCACTCCCATTCTTCTCTATCTCCCAAGATGTTTGCAACTTAGGTGTCGAATGCAAGTTAGCATTGTTTGCTTCAAGCTCTTGGTGTCGTTGTTCCTCCATGGCAAGACCAAACCTAAGCCAAAACTCAACCAATGCATATTTGTAACTTATGAAGTGGCGGAAGAAACTGTTCTGACTCTCTGATCTTGAAGTGCTTCTCAAGATTCCTGCTAAAGGGACATCTCTGCAATAAGCCGGGACCCATGAAGCACGGATTTCATATCTTGTAGCTAACCATTCATTGCCTTCCAAGCCAAATTCAGAAATAAGAGAAACCCACTTTCGCTCAAATTCATCAGGAGTTTCTGAGCCCCAAACACAACAGTTCACTTCCTTATAGAAATGTTCATTATTGCATAAAGAAGGTCTGACCTTATCTGAAAGTTTTCTCATAATGTGCCACATACATAGTCGATGCTTGGTGAATGGGAGAACAATACGAATTGTAGCCTTCATGCTAGCATCTTCATTTGTAATTATAAGCTTAGGCGCCTTCCCGTGCATTGCTTTCAAGAATGTCTCAAACACCCACTTGTATGACTCTATCTTTTCATTTGAGATGAATGCACCAGCAAACATCACACATGCTTTATTTTTTACTCCAGTAAAGGGTGCAAAGATCATATCATATTGGTTGGTTTTATATGTCAAATCAAAAGACACCACATCTCCAAAGTGTGCATAGTTTTTCCTAGAAGTAGCATCAGCCCAGAACACACTGACCAAACGCTTCTCATCATCCAAGACATAGTCAAAAAAAAAAGCCAGGGTTGGCACATTGTTTCCTTTGTAGGCTCTCAACAAACATTTGTGCATCTGCTGAATTAATGGCACATTTTACTTTTCTATGGAAATTCTGAATGTCTCTTTTTGTGCATCCTACAAACTCAAACCCTCCTTCACTAACACGAAGCAATTGAAAGGCTGTAGATATGCCAATGCTTGCCTTATGGCATGAGAGCAGTGCATTCTTAGCCCTGTCACTAACTTTTCTATTGGCCTTCATGAACATTTTCTTGCTAGGTGTAACAAGTGCATGGGTGTGTGTCTCAACGAATTCATAATAAGTGTACTTAGGCTGTGTTCGTTGCCAGGTTTTCCCCGCGCGCTACAGTACTCTTCCCCCGTGCACGCTTTTCAAACTACTACACGGTGTACTTTTTTGCAAAAAGTTTCTATACAAAAGTTGTTTAAAAAAATCAAATTAATCCATTTTTGAAAAAAAATTTAGCTAATACTTAATTAATCACGCACTAATGACCGCTCCATTTTCCGTGTTTACTGTGCACGTTTGGAAACTATACTGCCGAACACAGCCTTATTGTCATTGGTACATTTCACAACACAGCCTTATTGTCATTGGTACATTTCACAGTAACCCTGGCTTCACATCCACATCTAACAATTCTTGTGTTACGTTCATGCTTACCAATATCTGTAATTCTTTTCCCTTGCTCTTTTGCTGACGAACACTCTCCCTCTTTAGAACAGTAGAGCCTTTTCCACACTACAGCACCAGCGACTTTTCTATTCTGTCCTGTTCGCACATCAAAACCAACAGCCAAAGCATACAATCTATAGAACTCCTCGGCAGCGTCCAATGTTGAAAACACCATCCCCTTTGCTGGCTTTTTGTCCTCATCACATTCTGGTGTGCATGAAGAATCCTAACAAGAGAGTATCTAAGTCACGGAAGGTGCATTAAAGCAGCCACAAAAATCTTAATGTATAGATACATACACAAAATGGGATGCATCGGCTATGACTTGGTGTACTGAATCCATCCGACATATATGCAGATGAGCTCAGTTCAACCGATGACAGGGCATCATTACATTCCATTCTTCCCATGCCAACAGCCGAGCTTGCACTATCAATCTGATCCATCTCAGTTTCTATGTCACATGTTCAATGTAAACTGAGTTCGTGGTTGAATAGATGGATATTAAACTAAGTTGTTGGTTAATAATGTATGAAAATGACAAAGATTCTTCCACGTCAGACTAAGCTTATGTTTGTTTATGACGTATAAATCAAAAAAATCTAACGGATATCTTGGAACAACTCTTTTTCAATGAAAAGAAAAACAAAGGAGTGATTCCCTTCAGAACAAACCAAATCCGAATTACTCTTGGTACAGCTTGTTTTTTAATGAAAATACAAACAAATGTGTGATTCACTTCAGAAAAAAATCAAATCGCACTTCTTGGTGTTGGTGATATGCCTTAGAGGCAATCATAAAGATGATTGTATCACATACTATATTTACATCTTTGTTATATGTTGTTTCTTGAAATAGATAACTTATTATTGATCAATGAATATGTGATTCGTTCATGAAACTATTTATGTTGTATGTTACTATTTCTAAAGGGTCTCTGATCAAATATCATATATGAAACAAATATAGTTCAATGATCAGCGCATGTATTAATTGATGATCATGTCTCATGGATCATGGTATGGAGATACCAAATTAATAATGTGGACACATGTTGGAGAACATGTTGTTGGATAGACCCAACATGAGACACTGCAAGAGCTATATGTGATGTGCCATCAGTGGTCTCATATTAGTGTTGGTGTAGAATCCTTAGACTTGAGATTATCATGGTTCCCAACATGTGTAGTAGCTTGCTTAGAGGGTGCCAAACACTACTCCGTAACTGGATAGTTATAAATGTAGTCTTCGGGCATGCTATAAAACATGTAGTGGGATATAAATTGACGGAGGGTTAGCTCCTTAACATGGGACAGAGGGGGCCCCCCTTTGTGAGTTCGGCCAGGGGCACAGGGTGAAATTCTTTCTCCCCTTGGTCGCACGTCAGAGAGAGAGGGACAGGGACACAAGCGTTTATACAGGTTCGGGCCGCTGGGAAGCGTAATACCCTACTCCTGTGTGTGGTGGATATGCGATTGGGAAATCAGGGAATACAAGTGTTAGCTCTCCCCTTCTCTCCTGTCTGTCTGTTCTTCCTTCCTCCCTCTACTTAGGCCTGGGCCTCCTTTTATATCTCAAATGGCTACCACATGGACCAAAAGGCTACCTAAGACAAAAGGAAAACATCTGACCAGAGCTGGCATACCAACTCCGGCTAAGGAACGAGAGGCAAAAGGCCCTCATCATTCTGATGGGACGGGGCAAGGCGTGCCGCACGCTGCCTGACGCGCGGGCAGCGTGCAGGCACCCTGCCGTCATCTAACCGGTGATCTAGCCGGTCTACGACCGGTCAATCACCGTGACCGGTCGTAGACTGGCTTCGCACACCACACGCCGCATTAAATGCAGCGTGGTGTGCTCGCCTGAGCCGCCATCAATGCGGTTAGGTGGGTGCTGGCGACGCCCACTTAACCTCACGCACGCAGCACAAGCGCAAAGGGGGTCGGGGCGATCCGACCCTCGGGAAAAGAGTGGGAGCGGCCCGACCCTCGAGGGAATCAGGGAGGGCAGCCGCCACGTCACCCTCGGGCTCGACCCCTCCAGGGGGAGCACCACGTGGGTGCAGGGGGCCGCCCATCCCTCTAGTCTTGGGACCCCGGATCCGTATCACCGACATAAATAATCAAGATGGGATTTACCCTTTCCTTGGAGAGATCTCTGGGTCTCTCGATGTTATAGATTATGAAAGTGCATGGCCATGCCAAAAGTGATTGAGAAGTCAATCACAGGTTAAATAATCTATTACAGGATCAAGTGAATGATTGAGCTATTAAAGGATGGCACATATCTAGTCTTAAGCTTAATCGATATCGTGAGTGTTAACGATGGATTTTGGTAATCGACTTGGAGAGAAAAGAGGAAACCGAAGCAGAGAGGAAGGATTGAGTTGGAGTCGGACCAGGCTTCGTATCGGACCCTGTTGATGCAAAAAACACACACTGGCCTGGGAGATCTGCTTAACTCCAGTGCAGGTCCAAAGACTTCCTTTTGGGTTCTAGGCGTGCCAATTGGTTTGATCCTGCAACCAATAAGAAACAAGGAAAACGCAGTTAAATCCACCAATGATAGCCGATCGGCTGGTTTACCGATGACATATCATTGAGCATTGAGCCAATGCAAGATGCATTAAATCGGCTATAACAGACAAAGCAAGATAAAGCTAAACCTACTCAATCGGCTGTAGATATCAACAAAATATAATCTAAGTCTCAAAATATATTTAAACCGAGTGATTGGGATAGATCGGACAGGGCGCCGAGACAGTATAAATCACTTATGCCTAAATATATTATAAAGCATAGATTATACAAGTTCATAGCATAGCAGATTGGGTAAATCTAACATGTATCGGCTAGTACTCCGATACTACTTTATACAGAGATATTATCATGAACAAAATATATTAAACAACTCGTCAAACTAATGTTAAGATGATCCTAACCAGATTTGACAACAAGCTCAATATATTTTACTAAGTTAATATCTCGATATAAAGGGCAGATTTAATATATCAAGATAACAAGATAATTAAACCAGGTAAGATCGGCTGAAACCCCGACGCTATCTCTATTAGCAATCATAGACAGGCTAGAAACTATGGTTCTAAACATGATTTAGTAGGTCAAACCTAACTGATGCAACACCAAATATGCAAAGAAACATAATGTCTAGATGATCAAGTCGATGAAAACCTTTTCGAGATGGTAGATATATTATATAATCTAGATCAACAGCGATATATAACCCTATCGGTTGCTTTTCTGTGAAATAGACATCAACCGATCTAGGTTATATATTGATATCAATTCAGATTATACAATATATATGATAACTCGACGATTCACACAAACAGGATCAGAGTGTCATAAAGATGGAAGCACTGATCCCGAGAGCGCAAGCCGCCATAACAAGTTTTACCTCTTGCTGGAGATCGAAGCCGATGCAGCCCAACTCGAAAGCAAGAACTCGTCGAAAAACAGTGAAAGAGTAAAGGTGGCGATGCGCCGACGTAGTTGTATTGATTCGTTTTTTTTTTACACGAACCTAGGTTTAATTTATACCCAGAATTACACCATATGTCCTTGTCGGACACGACTCTTATCTCTATTACAACTCATATCGAAGACAATTCCCTAATACAAACTCTAACCGACAGTATCTATTAGGAAACTAACATTATATCCTAAGTAATAGATACAATTCCCTTCTTCGGACCCAATCCGTATGTGGGAATCCTTATGAAGCTCACCAACCGAACCCGACAAAGACTCTGTTATCCTCTCGTCGGAATCGGCTACATCGGCTATCCTTGTCCGACTCTGTCTCAGCCGATGGTCACAATAGCCGACTCGGTCACCAGCCGATACACACCGTAGCCGATTCGGTCACCAACCGATTCTTGCTCTGTTTTGGTAACCGCCAGCTTCCTCCAAATCCGCTTCGATTCTATCTTCAAGTCCAATATTTGATTTACCAAATTTGGTCGTTAACAGACCCGGTAACCGTATCGGACTGGGGAGGTGTTGCTATAGAGAGCGTATCAGCCGATACGGATTTGGTTTGGTCGTGGGCCGATACGGGTTATGAGTTGACAGCGTCAATGTGGGCTTGGTCTGGGCTCGGAATAAGCTTCAAGGAAGTTACCAAATAGAGATAAAGCTCGGTTTTAGGCAATTGTATCTTGTAAATTAAGTAGTTTAGATCTAATCTGTGGCTTAAGTCTGTCGCAAGGACTTGTTTGTTAGTTGTAGATAAGATCGTACCCTACAAGGGTTCTGTTGTAACCTCGGGTATAAATATCCCGATAGTTTGTACATAGGTCTCTCTCTCAATCAATCACACAATCAAATCAATCTACTTTCGGCGCATCGCCAACCCTCGTAAGAGGTCGACTCCTGACGAGTTCTTGCTTCCTTAGAGCAAGGTAAGAACTCGTACCCAACGATTTGCATCGTCGGGGCTAGCGTGTTGCTTTAGGCACGTTAAGCCCTGATGATGTGATCGTCGTTTATCGTGTTTTAGCTAACCTAGATGTGGTTTGCTAATTCTGTCTCGCCAGCGGTTAACTCGTTTTAGGGTTTGTTGCCGACGATGATTGAATTGGTTTACTTGTTTAGGTTATCTAAGGCATTTACCATCCCCAAAAGCAATCGACGGTTTGATTTTCTTTGTGCTAAGTCTCGATTCACACTTTGAGTTGCTATCGACCTTAGTCCTGTTTCGAGATCTAACATGAAGCCTGCTTTCGGTTGTAATTAAGGATAGCGCCGGGGTTTCAACCGGTCTTACCTAATGCATATGATTATTTATGTTTTTGCATGTGTTTGCCACTTATACATGTGGATCGACGAATATAAACGTATCGGTTGCAGGGTGTCTTCAAGATGTCTTTGTGATTGGTGTATTTATATTGGCCGATTGGCTTGTATAAGTTTGCACTAGGGTAATAGCTAGTGTGTTTATCTTCATGAAATCCTCATCGGCTGCTTCTAGTAATTTGCCTTAGACATGTTAAAATAGGCCGATGAGATTAGATCTGTTTCAATTTACTTATTATCTCGAGTAAGCCGATACAGCTTTGCCCTATCGGCTAGGCTATAACAATGTGACATCGGCCTATCGGCCGATCGACCATTGTTTTCTGATATGGTTTACTTGTTTCTTGTTGATTGCAGATCAAATCAATTGGCACGCTCTGCGCACGACTAGGCAAGCCAATTTGGACCTGCACTGGAGTTAAGCAGATCTCCCAGGCCGCCGTGATAACGCGGAACCCGTTTTGTGGTCGAACGGGTCCAAATTCTGCGCCAACAGTGAGGCAAAGGGGTCATACAAGTATACACTAGAGGTTCAGCCGATATGATCTTTATGTATGCTCGGTGGGTCAATATGTTCTGCTAGGGGCCACTATTGACACGTGGACCGAAAAGGGTTTTTCGGGTTGTAGCCAAGTGTATATGAACCTACAGGGTCACACACTTAACGGGCGGGAATAAAAAGATTAGATGGAGATCCAATATTTGCTCAATTCGGATAGGGATCCGAGTAGGACTCCTATGGGCCTAGGAGGCCCAGTTATGGATCCTATATATATATCCTTCAGGTGATGAGGCTGGTCGACATAGAGAAACCCTAGCCTTCACTCCCCTCCCGAGCACAATCCTAGACGCACACGAGCGTTAGCACGACCGTGCGACATGTTCCATCCCTGGACGTGTGGATACCGATAGAGGCACCACTGGTCTGCGGTGCTGATCAGCGTAAGAGCACGGCGGGGCGCACGCACGAGGAGGAGAAGATCGGGTTGCTGCGATCTACTACTTCCTCTACATTGACGCGCGTTACGTCGCCAACGTTCCTTCGGCTTCTTAGCACCTACTTTCGCTGCACAGCGCGTCGAGTGGTAACGATCTATGATCTCATATTTACATGATTCCTGGTTTACGCAATAGAAAAATTTTAATTTATGCTATCGTAGCTTATGCATATCCCAACACTTGGTGCATCATGTTTTTAAAAGAAAAGATAAAACAAAGGAGTGATTGACTCCAGAATAAACCAAATCCGAAGCACTTCTTAGTACATGTTGCTTTTTAATGAAAAGAAAAATAAACCAAATTTGTGATTCACTTCAGAATAAACCAAACCTGAAACATTTCTTGGTGCATTATGTTTTTTAAATGAAAAGAAAACCGAAGGAGTAATTGACTACAGAACAAACCAAATTGGAAGCATTTCTTGGTTCAACTTGTTTTTTAAATGAAAAAAAACAAAGGAGTGATTCCCTTCAGAACAAGCTCAAGGATTTGTTGGTACATATTGTTTTAAATGAATAGACATGCTCAATTTTAGTAGCACATATATTGGTATTCAGCACTGGAAATTTAAACGAACCTTGAGGACTAAGTTCAGGATGCACCTGGTGGCTTGATGCCTTGCAGCAGATCTACTTTCCCTCAACTTTCCCAATTAACGGGTAGCAACAGAATAACAGTATGACCTTGTGCAAGTGAGCAAGCTTATGCACAAGGAAAAAAACCAATCAAATTGTGTGTAAGGAACACAAATTAGAACAAGAATGTAAGGGAAGCTGGGAACCCACCTTGGTTACAACTGAAGACGAGGTCCATTGAGCTCCCGACCTGACCAAATTGAGCATTGGAGGAGAAAGATTATTGGCCAGGGACACTTTGGTGACGAAGAGGGAATCCAGGGGGCACAAGGATATCTATGAGATGGGGAAGATGAGCTGATACCTGAGTTTCTACCGCATAAGGATATGTTAGTACACATTTTTTTAAAGTCCAGAAGTGAATTTAATAACAAATGTTCTGAATTGAAGATGTAAACATAGGGTGCACCCTTCATAGCCCTGCAACATGTATACTTTTGCTCAGCTCTCCTCAGTCATTAGTTGAAATGTAGGAACACTACTGAATGTCACAAAAAACAAAAGCAAAAATAGAGTGGATATCTCAACCAATTTGCTCAGGTAAAACCCAAATTGAATGGTGGATTTATGCCTTGCAGTAGCAGCACTTTCACTCAGTTTTTCCCAATCGTGGGTTGCAACAATAGAACACTACTACACCCAGTGCAAGTGGGCAAGCTTGTGCATAGGAAAACAACAAACCAAATGGTGTATAAGGAACAAAAATCAATTCAATAACAAAGGGGAACACACCTCGATTATGACTGAAGACCAGCTCCATTTGTCGTTGCCACCCCAAACCCTAATCCTAGATGAACGCTTGTTGAGCTCTTGTCCATACATTTGGAGGAAGATTGGATGCTGGGAGGAAGCTTGAGGGAGTCAGGGAAGCACAGAATCATGGGGATTTCTCATGAGTTCGAATCAAAAGGAGGGGGAGTAGGGGACTAGCTGAGAGTGAAACCTTTTCTTTCAGATGGAGAGGAGCCAAGTCTTGAGGTAGGGATTTTGGAATCGAAAAGCGGGATAACATGGTCCTGAGGATATTTTCAGTAAAACATATGTCAAGCAGGGTGGTAAACGTAAAATATGCCATTCAAAGGGGTACATTATGATCTCATCCCTTGGAATAGGATCTAACGGTTGGTTTATAAATTTCCAACATTTATCCTGTTTGCACCTGATATGCCGGCTGTGCTCGTTTCCATGTGTTCCCAAAACACAGGGAATGCACGGAAAACGGAACGGTCTATTAACGCGTGATTAATTAAGTATTAGCTAATTTTTTTGAAAAATAGATTAATTTGATTTTTTTAAACAACTTTTGTATAGAAACTTTTTTTAAAAAAATATACTATTTAGTAGTTTGAAAAACGTGCGCGTGAACAAATAAATGGAACTCAGCCTTACCAACTACAAGTACCGAAACACAACCTAAAGTGTAAGATGTTCACATGCTTACTCCTTCTAAACACAGGATTTGAACATCCGATAGGCTGCAGTCGAGAGAGTGGCAAATAACTACTTTTGCCAGTTTGCTTTCAGAATTTGGATAAACATAACATCTTTTCCATGACTACCCATTCACAAGACAAATATAGTAGGCAGTTGCTTTAAAACTGCATTGTCACCAAGTTAATGCAGATTACCAGTCCACTAAATCATTGCTTGATTAGTGGCAAAGATGTACGTTAAAAAGGAAGCAGGAGGAATCAAAGGAAATGAAGACGGTGCTTATACTAGTGGCCTAGAAAATTTGGAGCGGGGGCAATAGGCGCACCTTCTTTTTTTGATCTTAATAGGCACACCTTCACCAACAAAGAGCTAGATGCAGTTCAGATCGCAGGCAAGATAAGAGAAGAAATTAACATTTGGACCATGTGTTGAACGAAAGATTTAGGATGTGTTCGTTAGATGAAGTTCCCAAAATACAGTCTGCGCACGGAAAACGGAACAGTTCATTAACGTGTGATTAATTAAGTATTAGCTAATTTTTTTTGAAAAACGGATTAATTTGATTTTTTAAGCAACTTTTGTATAGAAACTTTTTGCAAAAAAATACATCATTTAGTAGTTTGAAAAACGTGCGCGCGAAAAAAAATGATGAGTTGAAAAGACGAGATAAAAAACTCAGCTTAGTGAGAATAGTAAACTAGCCGTGCGGCAGGCCCTATGCATGGTGCCGTCCAATGTCTTTCTTTTTCTTTGTTTTTCTTTTCTAAATGCAAGTAGTTACTTCACCATTGTAAATACTAGATAAAATCTCACGCGTTGCTGCGAAAGTTTACTATAATAATAATAAATAAAAATAATATGTAAGATAGCTAGACGACGTAAGCTTACATAAATTGATGTGGTTTATTATAATCTAAATAATATATAGAATGATGATAAGGTAATTTAGCTTTACGATAGAAAAAAAAGAAGGGGTGTAATTTGAAGCATAGATTAATCATCTAAGGACTAAACACAATTGAGGTGATATGGCTTAATGAGAGAAAAAATGAGAAAGATAATTTTGACCATAAATTAATCATCTAAGAGTAATTTGGACCATATATTAATCATCTAAGGGCTAAAAACAATTGATGTAATATAGCTTAATAAGAGAAGAAAGAAATAGCATTAACTAAGTGAGAATGAATTATATAGGTATATAGGATATTTTAAAAAATGATGAAGAGATATATTTAAATATTATGTGAATTAAGTGGGATGATGATTTAACATGTTTGTATTTCAAAGTTCTAAAATTTAACAAATTATAAAATTATAGATAATATAACATGCTTGCATGATGTTTAAGATATAACAATTGTTAATAAATGATTGTTTGGCATGTATGCATATTGAGTTTTAGCATTTAGTGGGTTATAACTTTACAGTAAGATAGGATTATTGCCTCTTCTTAATATGGCACCAACATTTGCTTGCTCGGTTAAAAAAAAAGTTGATAATTTAGCTCCTTAATATGAAAAGAAGTAATGTATTGATTATTTTCCGTTGAAAGGCCCACTCCCAAGCTCTGTAACATCGGCCCAATACAACATAGAACAGGCCCCAAAAACAGTGAATGCGAATCTTGCAAAACAATACTCAACTCAAGCAGAAAGAAATGTACAAGCAGGCAACATGTAATGGTCTTTATAATATATACCAGCACTCCAGTAAATATTACAGCCCTTTTAAATTTTCTTTTGTTCAGTTCTGACTTCTGAGACCTACCTCAAAAATACAACTAATTTTCACCTTCATCTCCTCCTTAATTATAACACTCTTCCACTATCTTTTTCTTGTTTCTTTTTCACTAATAATAATCAAATCCCTCTCTTTACCTCTCTCTCATATTAACACTTCAAAAAATTTTAGTGAAGTTTTAAGCAGAAAAAGGCAAGTATACGAGAAAAGAAAAAAGAATTTGCCGCCCAAATTAAAACCACCAAAGCCGCCACCACCACCACTACCTTTATCTACACTCCGCCGACAGCCACTCCTCCGGCGAGCCGCCGTCGGGATCCGCCGCCGCCGTGGTGGCAGTGGCGGTGGTGGTGGTGAGGCGGTGTAGTCTGGCGAAGACGGCGACCATGGGGGCGGTGTTGTAGGTGCATGCCTCGGTCTGCATGTAGTTGCGGCGGTCGTCGCGGAACTCGTCGCGGCGGCTGGGCCCGCCGACGATGGCGCCGACGAGCACGTTGGGGTTGGCGCGGCCGCGGCCGAACCAGTCGTCGAACCCCTGCATGCACCCGATGAAGCGGTTGTCCTCCTTGTGGGAGACGATGGAAGCGCCGCGGTGGTGCACCTGGACGGGGAACCGGCGACCGTAGCCGACCATGTAGCTCAGCCGCAGCGGATTCCGGCCGAGGATGTAGTCCGCCTGCGACCTCGCCAGCGACATCATCTCCGCCGGCGTCGCCGCGCCGCCGGGGCAGCGGAGGACGGAGGAGGCGGCGGAGGAGGAGAGGTAGTGGGAGTAGGCGGTGAGGAGGAAGGCGGCGCTGGAGGCGTACTGGAGGTTGTTCCATTGGCGGACGTAGAGCATCCCGCCGGGGCTCCGGTCGACGTTATCGGCGGCGGCGCTGCCGTTGTTGTTCCGGGCGAGGCACGCGCACAGGTAGTGCTCCGCCTTCTCCCTGTACTTCTCCAGCACGCCGCGGTGCCGTGCAGCCTGCGGGTCGCCGTCTAGCAGCAGCTGCAAGCAATGACAAGACATTGATTAATTAGCGCTCTGATTAATCCAATGATCAATCAACTCAGTGACAAAACCGATATCAACACCAAACGTCCAAACCTGTAAAAGTTCAGACAAATTATACAACCATAAATTATCTTATATTTGGAGAAATACAAATTCCGACTTGTTTTTCAGTCCATCGGTTAAATAAGTGTCGCTTATAAGCGATAATAGCTTATTAGCAACAAAATATAATTTATAGGTAAAATATATTAGTGTCCTCGGTGACTTAAAAGTCAACGGAAAAAATTATATTGAAAATACACTAAATTTAACTTTAAAATTAAAATTTAAAATTCAAATTTTAACAATGACCAATGACCAGTACATTTGACGACAAATGATAAGGTCTACATAGTAGTTATAGGATATACGTGCGTTCGTAAAAATGAGTGTGTTTATGTTTATATAATCGTTTACATCTGTGTTTTGCAAAGAAAAAAAAGGTACAGTTTGCAACGATCAGATGGAACAGTGAGAGGAATCAGGAACAACGCAGCATTGCTGTCAGCTACTCGAGTGTCCATTGTGTTGGTACCGTGTGGCTGGCAGCATGGAACGTGGCTAGGTCACACATTAACACCACACGAGTAGTACTACAAGCTAGACCGACCGAGCCGGCTAATCAATGCACCGATCGATCTAACTCGAACACAGTGGAATGGAGTAGCATTCACCCAACTTCGAGCTTAGTTTGCGGTCCAGCTCGGTCGGTTCGCCGCTGTCGGTGCGCGCGCTCTCTCAGATACGGTCGCCGACATGTGGGGCCCAACAAGCTTTTGCTCGGGAGATTGGTTGGAAGCTGCTGCTACTACTACTCTATTCGATTTGAGGAAATAACGATGTAAGTAAATTTTATAAAACTATACATGTACTTTTATTAAATTATCATAAAACTATATATCTAAAATAATGTATCACAAAATTACAGATTTAACAATAAATTTATCATAAAACTACAGATTTAAGACTAAGTATCATAAAACCATAGATTTAATAATGAAATTATCATAAAAACTATAAATTTTGGGTTTAAATCCTTAACACTAGTGTCCTGTTTGAGTTATAAATGTTCAAGTTTTGTAATCAAATTAATATAAAACCTGTAGTTTAGTTCTGTAATAAATATAGTGATAATTTGGCTAAAGTAGATGTATTTTTGTGAAATTTACTTAATCATGGGTGTTAAATTCCATCAATTTCGATTCGATTTGATTATGAAACAGTTTGATTCTTTTTTTATATTCTGTTGAAGACAAGTACCAAGATCGATCTCGACTTCATTTTCACTATTTATTACACTATACTCTTTTTTTCCATTTTGCTAGGGAAGTTGTTTATTATACTGAGTACTTTTTGTTGTTGTTGTAAAGGCCACAAACTTGTGAGGAACGTCACTACCAGACTACCAGTGTAGCTAATACTACCACATGTTTAAAAAGGTGACAACTACAGTATACTGCTGGAGATTACCTGGCTGTATGCCATGAAAACTTATTGTGGTGGAGATATTTTTCTTTCATTTTCGATGTAGTCAAAATAATGGATATTTTTGCTTATTGTGGGTTGACACGGTCGTACTTCCATATGATGGAGTGTCATGAAGAGATAGTATTAATTAATTAATTAATTAATATAGAAACTGTTCGATCTAAATCAGAGGAAATGTTCTGCATTGAGCCCAACAACCACTCTGATTGCGATATTTGCTTGCTCCATCACGGAATTGTTCTGCAGAGATTACCTGGCTAATCTAAGTAACTTGTAAAATAAGGAAAAATCATGCTTGCACTCAGTTACTTGAAGGCATAATAAAATTTTTAAAAAAGAACATAATTATCTTCCTTTAATTACTTCATGGCATGTAACAACGAAAATTCAGCTATATATGCAGCAGTCAGTACAACATTTCTTTTATTTTCCTTTTGAAACAGAGTAAGCTAGCTTAAATCAATTCATATATATCCAACTAGCTGCCGAGGGAGAAGGAAAGGGACACGCTACATATATGATTTTTTTTTTAGTTTGTTGTCGGTCATGTCCAAATAAAAATGTCAACATCTTAGTACTAGTTGCTCACGCAGCAGCTACATATATTCAAAGCAACTAGCAGTCCAAAAAGAATAAAAAATAAAAATCCCTACGGTGATTTCTTGGGCAATGCTAGCTAATTTTCAGCAGATTTCGGGGGCATGGTCACATGGACGACCATTCATATTTTTTAAAAAAAAATAATATCAGTACCGGACCTATAAGTGACACACAATTGATCCAATCAAGCGTTTCACAGGGTTTATTTGCTCCCGAATCAAAAACTCGCTTTTTTTCAGCAAGAGTTAGTACTTTTTTAGAAAAAAAAGAAATAAGAGAGTCTAAATTTATCTCAGAATACAATAATTTTTTTCCACAAAATTGCATTTCATTTCATTAAAGAGAAAGAAAGAAAGTTAATATAATTAAAAAACAAGGGAGTAAAAAATCCTCAAGAACACTCATCATCAAAACCACGGTCATCTTCCATTTAATTTTTTCACGTAATTTCTAATCTCAACCAATCACGACCATATCATATATAGTTAATATTATTTACTTTCTTAATCACGTGAAAAACTCTAAAAAGCCTTATGGTGGCCGACGAAACTTTCAAAATCTTTATATTTTAGGGATTTAGAAAGCCGATGTTACTTTATACTCCGGAAAGAAGCAAGGTTCTCAGGGTTTCTTTAATCTATTTCTGGCCAAAAACGAGTCATCTCAAGCGCAAAACTATGCAGGAAAAATGATTAATTTTGTGATGCGTGCAGTTCTGATGTGTAAAAAGGGAGATCGCTACTGCACCATGAAGACCACGCCAGGGCTGTGGCTGATGAAGACGATGTTTGGACCTACATTGCCATTTGCCACGCCTACCCGTGTCTCGACAGTGAAATGGGAATTAGTCCAGGTCACCCGTCCAACTCACACCCCCTGTTGCCCTGTCACGGCGTGTAGAATTCTTGGACCTGCGTGGGGCCCCCTCGGTGACAGGTCATCATCCTCTATGCGTTACAGGCCAGCAAAAATGCAGACTAGCTGCAGGGGTGACCTGGAACTACTGTAACCCAATACTTTATTGTCATCAAGGTTGTGGGGATTATCTACAATACTGCAGTCTACATCTTTCCTCCAGAAAAAAAATTAACTTTCAAGAACGAACTTGAAAATATGATTGTCCCATATTCATCTTTAGAAATTGTTTCTTTTACAGAGAGAGAATGCATGTAGCTCCTGACATATGGACCCAAGCTCATATGTTAGTGGCTTCATATCCCCTACGTCCTACGAACTATTTTTGTATTGTTTCTCTGTAGTGTTTCAAGTAGTAGTCACACTAATATATAAGCTCGGATCATATATTATTGGCTGCTACTATATGTACAGTGCTACGGAGGATTCATGTCTGTCGTAATCACAGGCTATTCTAGTTCAAATGGAGACATCGAACTCTTTCTTGTGAAATTCCGGTGTTCCTAGACGTAAATAGTCGGCTTCATTCTTGACGAACGCCGGAATGAAACCATCCACCTTGATGGACAACCAGCATGTGATTTGTGTATGTAAATGGATATTGATCGTGCAAGGATCCCGGCACAATGCAAGGAGCATTTTCAGCCGTCTATGTCTCAAGTTTTTGGTCGTCAGCTCTTGGCCTTAATTGGACCCCCATCGCGCTAGCTAGAAGCAAACAAAGCCATGCCTCCCAAATTTCTCGCAATTTTTGTCGTGTCATATGGAAGAAGGAGAAGAAGAAAGAAGAGATCTCATCTTCTATATGCTCAATCTCATCTTTTATACGTTCTCGCATCAGCAAAACAAGCTGCATTCATGCAGTAGCGTCCTAGGGATATGTAGAAAGATACATAGTGATAGCACACTAGTGACCTAAGCAACCAACCAGGTCGGCGGCTAGTGGTGACACATCAAACTCTGTCGTGTACACCACCACGTGCCTCGCTGGCTTTACAACTCGGCGACCAACCTTGGTGTCTCGGTCCATATGCATTGCAGTGATCACTTTGCAATCTTCGGATCATCTCTCCATCGATCAATGGCAATGTGTGACTCTGACAGATCAAGTACTAGTAGTCTTTATCTACTACTAAACTAAGCTAAAGACGATATCTTTTTTCCAACCAAGAACGAACTAAGTCGTAGTTCAGACGACAGGATCAGGTCATTACCTTAGTGGTTAAGCCATCTTTCGCTTGTCACAAAAGATGTTGCGAGTTCAAACCCTAATTGAACAGGCCAGTGGTTGTGTTTAATTTTTGGACGTTTTCAATAATTCTGTCCTCCCTTCTGTTAAGGTTTGTATGGCTCAAAATGCTGAGAGGAAACTAATCCTGAAGCTAGCTAGATAGCAGGGGTGCATGCAAGACTGAAGTGGACAGGCAGAAAAGGGGCATGCTTAATTAGCATAAAAAAAACCAGCAGCTTTCAGGGGGAAATTAAAGGCAGTACTGCCCCAGATGCTCAGCCATGTGAGAGTCAGTAGTCAGTACACAGCAACACTGGATGCATATGCTCTCCCTTCTCCAACCACCATCATTGCAGCTACACTCTCACTCACTCACTGATCGATCTATTAGAGATGGAGATCGAGTGGACTTAGTCGATGAACAGTCCAGTCTTTTGGAGGTTTCTCCATGTCCAAACATTTCCACGGATGACAGACGGAACAGAGTAGAGTGTACGCTTGTTTGTATTTTTCTTCATGTATCTAATCGCACGTAATTGGTTTGTGTTCAAGGCATGATTAATCGGCGAGCAGTGCTTGCAGGGGTGTGGGATCCTACTTGGCTTCTTTTGGGGAGCAAGGAAAGTATAGGCCATGTGGTGACATTAATTCCCCTTTTGTTAGGGAGAAACCCGGCTTCCTCGTTCACTCGATACTAATTAAAAACGGCATGTATCTAACTGACACGGTTCAAACGTCATATAATTTTAAGGTATATTTTTACGACTGAAGAAAATATTCCTCTCATTCCAAAATATAAATATTTGTGTATTTTCTAAAATACATCCTAAATAGCCGATTAATTTTGCATGCTTTTCAATACGTATCTCAGGCATGTCTACGTACATTTTAAAAAATATACAAAAATTCTTATATTTTAGAATAAAGCGAGAGTACCTGTAGTAAAAAAAGTACGGGTCATAGGCTGTTCACTGTTGGTAGCCAGGGCGGCTCACCAACCTAACGACCGGAGCTAGCTAGTCGATGTCCATGGAGTGAGTGAGTAAATTGATCAAGCATGCCGGAGAGTGAGAGAGGAATTGATCGAGGCGGGTGCGTGCGTACCTTGGCGGCGAGGACCTGGAGGCCGGCGTACTTGACGTCCCAGCTGAACTCGGTGATGGCCCAGCCGACGCCGCCGAAGGACTCGGCGTTGTCGACGGCGTAGCGGAGGTACTCCTCCTTGCCCGTGGCGCGGTGCAGCCACAGCGCCGCCCACAGGAGCTCGTCGTGGTAGCCGCTCACCGACGCGTAGTAGCTCCGGACCTCCTCGATGCTGCTGTCGTAGCTGCCCCTGTACGTGTCCCCGAACTCGAACAGCTGCTGGGCGTGGTGGAGGAGGAGGTGGGAGTAGTGTGGGTTGGAGCGGCGGAACACGATGGAGGCCGCGGCGAGCGCGGCGGCCGTCTCGCCGGCGAGGTCGGATCCCGGGTTGTCCTTGTCCACGCGGTAGGCCTGCCTCGACGTCGTCATGTCCTCCGGCCGCTGCCAGCAGTAGTGGTCCGTGTCGCCGTCCCCCACCTGCACAGCACCCATGGCCCCACCCGTCAGCCTCTCTATCACGTTATAATGGCTACTGCTACCATTTGCGATCCATATCCTAGCAGCGGCAGCGGCAGCAGCAGCGAGAGTGAATTCATGGCGGACGTGTTGAATTGCGCGCGATAATATGAATATGTGATCGATCGGTGGCGCGAGTGCGTAGTGGAGAAGTGGAGTCGTATTTGTGTACGTACCTCGGCCCAGTAGACGAAGGGGTGGGTGTGGGCCTTGACGAAGTAGTCGGTGCCCCACTTGATTGCCTCGAGGGCGTGGCGCCACTCGCCGGCGGCGGCGATGTCGGCGGCGAAGTCGATGGCGCCCCAGGAGAGCATGGTGACGGTGAAGGCCATGGGGAGGCCGAACTTGACGTGGTCGCCGGCGTCGTAGTACCCGCCGACGAGGTCCACCCCTTGCTGGAGGCCGTCGGTGAGGCCCGAGTGGCCGCGCCACGTCACCCGCTGGCTGTACGGCAGCCGCCCCGACCGCTGCGCCTCGAAGTAGAGCAGGCTCTTCTGCAGCGCCTCCCTGTAGTCTAGCGGCTGCTCTTCCTCCTCTCCCGCCGCCGACGCCGACGCCGCATCGCACCGGAGTGACAGTGCTACGACGGCCAGGACAAGGACCACTAGCACGGCGGCGAGGGTGGTAGTACCAGGTGGTGGCTGAAGCCGGGCGCGGCCACGGCTCATGGCCTGCCGGCCGGTGGCGGCGCCGTACGCGTCGCGCTGCACGCTCTCGCTCGAGCCGTGTCGCCGGCCTCTGGCTGCACACGCTTGCGCCGCCGTCCTCCTCGATCCTCCTCTCTCCTTTTCTGTTTTTTTTTCCTTTCTCGTAGTACTAAACTCCGACTGTATCCTGTAATACTCGTTTGTTCGTGCGTCCGTCCTCCTCTTTATTATTCTTGTGCGCCTCAAGAAAACCGGGCCGATTTGCGCGGGCAAACCGAGCGGACAGGCAAGCGAGGCAGCGAGCGTGTAAAAGCGTTTTTCCAGGTGCGCGGAGAAATGCACGTAACGCGACGCCTCACCGCGCCGTCCATACGGTGTGCCCGCGCGCGCACCCCGCCACGTAGTAGTAGTAGCACTACTCCCCCCGCACCCCGCACGTAGTAGTGTGACACCGAGACGAGGCGGGATTTCTGATTTCTGGGCGGGGCTAGCGGTTGGGAGTTGGGGGTGGTGGTTTTGACCGGGGCGGTGGGGTTGGCTCGGGTAGCTACTGGCCAAGCGCGACTGCGAGAGACAGGGCATGTGTTGGAGGGTTGGATGGTGAGGGTGAGCGAGCGGCCACCAGCAGCAGACGAGAATCCGGTCGTGGCGTTGATCGATGGGGGCGCTTGGCTTCAATGAATGGCGCAGGCCGGGATGAAGGATGACAGTTTTGACAGGCGGAGTCGGTGCGGACGCGTGGAGGACATGATGGGCGCAGCCAACAAGCTAAATAGCAGATGGCATGCAGATGGGTCATGGCCGGGTTGGAATGCGGTCCCTGCATGACGTTCGTGTTACGTACTAGTACTCCGTAAGCCGCAGCTGTGTTTTACCGCGTGGGTAATGCTAATCATTTGTCGTTGCGAATTAATCTTACCGTTGAAGCTACCACGTGGCGTGTGTATTCATAAAAAAATAATGGATGCAATGGCTTTTGGTATGTCTATTGCACGCTTTTGATAGAAAGAACACACCTAAAATTCTACAGTTCCTAATCTTTGTATCGTTTTAAGATTCAAACATCACCTTATTTATTATTCTCTCTTTTCTTGTTTATGTCCAATGCTAACAGCCTTTTGCGTGTTGTCTCCAACCTTACAGGCAACGATGAGGCTATAAGCCAAACCACCTCCTCCTCCTCCTCCTTATCTCTCCTTCTCCTCAAGCGGATAGTGATGAGGTGTCCTCGTCTCGTCATAATGTCTGTCTTAAGATCCTCGTCGTCTTTTTCGTCTCAGTACCTGATCTTCTACCTGATCTATCACCATCTCCTAACCTCTCACTCCACTTTGCTCCTACTGCCAACACCGGCCAACCGCACCGCTATCGAAACCTCTCAAATATCATTTAGCAATTCCGATAACTTCTAGATCTACAAGAAAAAGTAAGGTAAATCAGATTTTTTTTTAATGCGCCAATCACTACCCAGCTGCAAAAACGTACGGCACTTGATCTTGATTCGCGTGTCCAGCCGAAAAAGATGGTGTGGATCTCCGTTCATACGCGGAGCCGAGGTATGGTCGTAGCAGGCACGGCCACGGACAAAACGGGCAGATGGAACATACAGCGGGCGCTATTGCGACATGCAAAGCTACACGGCGATCGCATATGTGCATTGCGTGTCAGTATCAACGCCGGAGACGAACTGGCACGCACGATGGCAGAAGAAAAGCTATCTATATACTCCATATAGGAGCATCGGTGACGTCGCAAGTGGTGCGGACGGATCGATCGATCGCGACGTACGCACACGGCCGGCCGGGTGGTCACACCTACTCGTCTCCCGCGAGTCGCGATCCAACCCACGGGGAGTCGTATACGTCGCCGTAGCTAGCTAGCGATGCATGATTAATTCACCGGTAAATATATGATGAGGCAGTGACAACGTCGTAATCTGGTCGCCCGGTCTGGCTAGCTTTCGGCGGCGATCGATCGATCACCACCACGTACACCCCACGTACGCTGTCCACGCAAACGCAGCTATGTTGCTAGCTCGATATACATAGCCGGGTACCTGGGCCGGGGCGCCGGAAAGGTGATGGGTTTGTGAGTGGATTGGTCGAAACGGCTGATGCATTTACTGGCGCATGTTGGCATGTACGTGGACCATCATCGTCTTCTATACGTGCCGCGTCGCGCAATTTCCCGACTTCTCCGGTGCGGGGCGGATCGGAGTACGTGCTATACGTAGTGGCGCACGGTGGCCAGTCGCGAGCACACGCTTCGGATTTTTTTGCCGGCTTGCTCGGGCGGGCATGCAATATATGCTGGCAGGGGGACTAATACAGATCAATCATTGTGCTCGCGCGCCGGTGTGATGAGCGAGGGCATGAGCTAAGCGAGCAATATATAAGCGAGAGACAGTGATAACCACGTGCGGGCTTCTGATTAACTAATGGACCGGATCACCGTCTACTTGTCTACCACCCCTGATGTTTAATTCGATCACCTTTTTTAGTCATTTTAGATCGATGGTTTAATCGGAGATATATTTTCATTCCTTCATTGACATTTGTTCGCTTCTTACATGACA
The DNA here is from genome assembly GCA_008326285.1 of Oryza officinalis. Taxonomy (NCBI): domain Eukaryota; kingdom Viridiplantae; phylum Streptophyta; class Magnoliopsida; order Poales; family Poaceae; genus Oryza; species Oryza officinalis. The sequence continues at coordinate 21,492,110 of BDMV01000009.1, forward strand.
TCTAAATAATCATTAAAAAAATTAACAAGATAAACTAATATGAGATCTATCACTTCATAAACATGTAAAATCAAATTCAACTTTTTACTGCTATAGAATCCCTCATAGAGGATGCCCTAAAGGTACCGATTTATCTCAAACCGACACTTATTATCCCTTTTCATTTCTTGAACGTGTCTAAAATTGAAAACCGGTACCTTAGATTCCTTATAAGTGCCGGCACCAATAATAATTATTGGTACCAAAGCCGAGATCAGACATGGGTGACACTGTTTTTTTTTAAGTCGTCATTTCCACTGTGTAGAAGAGACCACTCCTCTCCCCATCCTTATCCGCTCTCTCCTCCCCTTCGTCTCCCGTCTCGGAGACCTCTCTAGCATAGGCAGCAGCTGCCTTTTTCTCAACCTTCATCCTTGCTCGCCTTCACCATCGCGCTTCCTCCTCTCCTCCGTCGCAACCGCCATCGGTTTTCTTCGCCCACGATGCCTCCTCTCCGACGATGCAACCGTAGCCGCCGACGATCTTCTTCACTCATGGTGTCTCCTCCTCTCTGCCACAGCCACCAACGGTCCTTCTCGTCCACATCGCTTCCTCCTTTCTCGGGGTTGGCTAGATCTGGCCACCACGAGCACGGGGGCGGGCGGATCCACCACTGCGAGCTCGAGGGTGGGTGGATCCGCCGCCATGACCACGGGGGCGGCCTGCTTGACTACAGCAACAACAACGACGGTGGTGTTCTCTATGTGTTCTTCTATACGTGATTTTATTAATTTTAATCCTCTCTTTTATATATATATATACATATATATATATATATATAATGTTCGTCTATTTTATTTAAAAAATATTTTTTATAACTATTTAGATGACATACGAGAAAAGAGCGAATAACGCTTCCTTGGTTTAATCGTATCGACTCTAGGACTAACGCTACATCTGTATGCGCATGTGTCAAGCATATATATATATATATATATGGCCGGAAGCACACGAAAACTGGACATGCGTGTGTCGTGTGCTACGTACCCTAGCTTACTCGGCAGCGTATTTCTCGTTCGCCGTCTGACAACTAGAGGATGAGGCTACGATGATGAATGATAATGTATATATATTCATATCAAGCCCATGCTTTTTTAGTACACCACGGAATTGATCGAATCGATCTCAACTTATCAACATGGCTGGACTTAGCCATATGCATCAATGTATATATCGATCGATATGAGCTAGCTAGCTAGCGGCTAGCTAACTAGAGTATTAGACCACCGACACAATATTATATGGGGATCCCACACACTACGACGACATCAAATCTTTGGGAGGAAAAACAAAGAATCTTTTTTACCGACTGATGACCATGTTGCAGCCAGTGCTTTTGCCTAAAGCTAGCGCATCTATAAATATACGTGCTTGCTTATGACATATGTTTACGCGTTCCAGCTAGCCATGCATGTAAAGTAACTAAGCACAAGATGTACTGATCTTTCGAGAAAAAAAACTAAGCACAAGCACCCATATGTATTTACGTTGTCTGATTGTCTTTTGAATCAAGTTAATTAAGTTTTTTTTAAAAAAAAGCAAGCTAGATCAAATGCACATGATAATAAATTGTTCATTTATGCATGCCTCAGTACTATGAATGAACTCAAGCTTGAAGTAGACGAAGAAAGAAAAAACTCAAGGCCTTACTACTTGTCATAATATGCTGGAACCATATGCATGCATCTCCCTATAAATTTGATCTTTCAAAAAAAAAAAGAGTGTGGATGAATGGGCGATATATGTGACCCATTGTCCTTTCAATGCTGCGGGTCGCCTCTTCAAAATAAGTGAGACATTATTTATACCGGTCGTGCATCGTATTTTACCAATCCTTTTATGCACTGTTTTCATACATAAAAAAAACGACAACTAGCGTTAATGCTATGAACGTGATATCTTCGCCTGCACGATGTTGCTATGAACATGTATGTATCATGAATTCATCATATCTTCATCAAAAGAAGCATTGGGTCCAAGTGCGGTCATCCCAGAGTACAACGTATCAAAACTAGGCATTAAAATGACACCCTAAGAAGATTTTAATTATCAATTTGCATTAGTAAGTACAGAGACCGGGAGTTTCACTTCTATATCTGAAAAATATCAATGTACTACCTTTATCCCAAAAAGATTTTATTGATGGCTATGCATATGCATGAACAATTGTCAAGTTTACATTAACAATTATCTACTAGGTACATAACTAGAAATAAAGTTTTTTTTAACGAAGTTATGGTAATTAATTTAAGGCCTAACGCAATGGGGTGCATGGAAATTTACTGGAGTTCTTGGAGGATTATTCATGTTTATTTTTGTCTGCTGAATATTGAGTGATGTGGAAAAATATCTAAATTTTGGTCGAACCTAGCGTTAGGGTTTGTTCAGATTGGTACCAAAATTGTCACGCCCCAAACTGGCCCCGGGCGGAGACCAAGATAGAGCGGTCCAGATTGACCTGTATGCCTGTACCAGTCCCAGGAAATAGCGCTGGTACAACAGGAAGACTGAATATCACAACAACAGCGGTCTCTTTATTTAAGAGTAGGAGTTACAACCAGGTTGGAACTGCGGACAGAACCCGAGTTCACAACAGCATTACAAAAAGGCGGAAGCGGAAAGCGGCGACTGGCCCTAAGCCACAAGCAAAGCCTTGGGGAAGGCCGAAACCCTACTACTGCTCGAAGTCTGCTTGCTCCTGGAAGAACTCTTCATCAGCAGGGTCCACCTCTTCGTCTTCGAGAACTGGGGGGGGTTTAATTATATAGAGCAAGGGTGAGTACGGGAGTACTCAGCAAGTCAGGGGAAATTAAGTGTTTAATGCAAGCTTCAAGGGAAAGCCAGTTATTTTTCACAATTGATTTTAGTTAAGCTTTAGAAAATCTAAGTGAGTGCTTCTCGACGGCACGGACGAGAAAGTGCGTCTCATCCGGCCGGAGCAGTGAAATTGTATCGATTGATTCTTGTCGGCACGAGAGGCTCCCTGCCAATCGTTCACCGACCCGGCTGCCCAGCCCAGCACCACGTACGGAGCCCGCACCACAACGGCTTCACACACAAGCACACACCGGTACGAGAGGCTCCCTGCCAATCGTCACCACTCCGGCTGCTTCAACAGCCACAAGTCAACACATCGGTACGAGAGGCTCCCTGCCAATCGTCACCGACTCCGGCTGCTTCAACAGCCTTAAACCAAGCACGAACGGAAAACCTCACACCAACAGCAGTTCACAAGGTGTTCAAATAAAACTACGCTAAGGAATCACCTCACATCCGCCCATGACCGTGGGCACGGCTGTTCGAACAGTTGTTAACCTCTGCAGAGGGGGTACACTTTACCCACACGACGTTACTAACCCCGAATCACCCAGCCCGCGACCTCGGTCACGTCTGGCGACCTTGAGGCTTTCACGACAAGGCATTTCGAAAGCCGACTCAGGGTCATCTTATGCCAACGGGAGGGGTCCCACGGACCAACACCAGGTTAGGTCCCAGACCATACTGTGCCAGGAAGCCCAGGGGTCCTCCCCGACACCACCCCGGCGAATCCACTTGTCCCTTGGCATCAAGATTTCCCTGGCCTAGCTAATTACTCAGCCAGGGGCGTCCCATATCACCCATGTGGTGTACTTGACATATGCTTGGATGTAATTCCCAAGGAATCGGTCCTTAGAGCGAGAACGGGCAGACCGTACCTCCAGTACGTCTCCCAACCGCGAGTTTTAGAAACTCACTTTAGTTTTCAAGACACCGACCCAAGTGTCGGGTTTTCCAAGCATTTTGTAAACTCAAGTTTTACCCAGGTGATCAATTTTAAAGTTTGAGGGGAGTCTCGATATTCGTACACGAGGTACGGATACCGAGGCATCACCTGAGGGGTGACAAGGGTGTTAGGGTATTCAAATATCAAGGAAGGTGAATGCAGCAAATGGGTAGGGCCTGCCGGTTGTATTGCAAACCGAGGCCAAGTGCCAAGTGTAACCTAAGTAATGCATAGTTTGCGAAATTAAAATACTTAATTTAAATTATGGGTTCAATTGATCAAAGGTGACTTGCCTTGCTCGAGATCTTGAGCTTCTTCCTCGAAATCCGCGCACTGCGGGTCTTCGGGCTCCGAGACTACACGCGAAACGAGACGACTCAACAAAGCGATAAAAAGAAGCCCTATTAAAGACCACTAAGCGTGCCATTGGATAGATCTCGATTTTTACGGATTTACAGGAGGTGGAACGGAGTCAAACGGACGAACGGTTGAAAAGATATGAATTTCCGAAGATTAAAGGATTTTCTGGATAAAGAAAAGGAATTAATAATTATTAATAATTCCCTGGAAAAGAAAAGAAGGAGGGATGAAAATAGACTTTATTTTGGGCGGCTAAGGGCAGCCCAAAGATTTGAATGGGCGCGGCCTAAAAATTGGGCCGGCGGCCCGAAGGGATCGGCTCGTGGCCGATCGGCGCGCGGGGGGGGTGGAATGGCCGATGGGCCGAAGGGAAAGGAGCGGCCGATGGCGGGAGGCCGATGGCCGAAAAGGGCCGATGGACCGGCCGATGGCCCAAAAGAGTTGGCCCACGGCCGATCGGTGCGCGGGGGTTGGCCGATGGGCCTAGCGGCCGATGCAGGCCTGGCGGCCGAAGCCGACGACGGGAGCCGACGGGAAGAAATGCGGCCGAGCCGACGGCGGGAGCCGACGGGAAGAAAAGCGGCCGACGCAGGCCTGGCGGGAGCCGACGGGAAGAAGGCGGCCGATGTAGGCCTGGCGGGAGCCGACGGGAAGAAGGCGGCCGACGACGCAGAGCTCGGCCCGAGCGGCGGCGGTGGCGGCGGCGTGCTCCGGCGAGGGCGGCGAGTCGGAGGGGGCGGACGGCGTCGGTAGGCGCCGGTGGAGAGAGAAGAGAGAAAGAGGACGAGTCCAAGGCTCGGATCGGAGCGGGACGCGACGGCGGCGGTTTGAGACGACAGCCGACACCGACGGGGGAGAAACGAAAAAGGGGGTAACGGCGCCGGTAGAGGGAGAAGGCGAGCGACGGCGGCCACGGCGGTGGCCGGAGAGGGGTTCTACGGTTGGCTAGCGGCCTAAACCGACGAAGGGAAAAAGAGAGGGGGAGAGGAGAGGAGGTTTACCGCGGCGGGGCGGCAAGCCGGGAAGGAGGCTGACGGCGCGGGCGCGGCACGGCTCCGGGCCGGGGAAGGGGACGGCGGAGATGGCGCCCGGAGCTCCTTCGGGCGCCCTCGGCTGCGGCGGCGGCGGACGGCAAGGACGGCGGCGGCAGCGAGGCAGAGTGGAGCGGGCTCGGGTGGAAACGGCAATGGCGGCCCGGCGGAGAGGGGATTTGTAGGGGGGTTAGGTCGGTTTGGTCGGGGGGAAAGAGGCGGTTCGCGGAGGTCGGTTTGGGGCGCGGAGAGGGGACCGGCGCACTCCGACGCTAGCGGCCAACGGCGGCAGTGGTGACGCCGGCCGGTCGGGAAAAAGGGAGAAAAGAGGAAGAGAAAGGAGGCTTGCCTCCTAGCCGATTTGGGTAAGGGCGCGCGCGCGGGGAGAGAGAGCGCGGACCGGCTCGGGCGCGGACCGAGCCGAGCGGCCTGGCGCGGCCCAGCGGGGGAGAAGGCGAGGCCAAAGGGGTTGGGCCGGCGGCGGCCCGAGAAGGAGAGGAGAAGGAGGGAGCAGGCCGAGAGGGGCTGGGGGCTGGGCCGGCAGCGGCCCGAGGGGAAGGAGAGGGAAGTAGGCCGGGAAAAAAAAGGGGGGGGACAGCCCGGGTCAAGGGAGGTGAACTAGACTTTTTCTGAGGGTTTGGTTTTGGAAGGATTAGGGCTCGGATTCGAAATCCGATTTCGCGGTTTTCTCCGGGATTGAAGTGGGAGGGGAGACACGAGACCTTGGCACACGACAAGACTCAACCGAAGAGCAAATTTTCGCAATTAGGGTTTTTAGCAGATTAGTTTTCCCGCTAACGCCGCGACGAAACGGGCGTTACAAAAATGAATCTTACCAACATTTGGCAATGTCAAAATTTTGATAAATTGACAACATTACCAAATTATGATAGGATAGGCTCAATATAATGTTGTAAAAATTTTATAGACATTATCAATATTTGATAACAAACTGAATATAGCCACATAATTATCAAATTTCTCAAATAATGATATGGTTTAAAACGACAACAATCTAAACAAGCCCTTATTTTACAAATTACAATCGTTGAGCAGATCTTCATTTTGAACATTAACTAAGGCACATTAATGCGTGCCCGTACGTTAGGAGTATAGAGTAGCACTCTAGCTTTACGGGGAGTATGTGTAAACATTAGTAGTACAAGTCTACAAGAATCTGAGAAAGCTACTGTACTTGCACGGACGCTTCAAATGGACCAGCCAAGCGAGATCCCGATTGAGTTGGATCAAAAATACACAATTGAGAAGGTAGCTAGTAGGGAATTAAAACGAGGTAGTACCACTACATGTTTCTTTCTTTGTTTACCACTTCAACTTTACTCCTCTAGCTAGTGTACTCGTAGATTTATTTTCCTTGAGTTTTGCTTTACTCACTTTGGAGAGAGAGGTTATTTTAAAATAAGGTTGTGAATACTGGTTTCAGAAAAGTATTGGTCCCTAAACAAAACCGACAACCATCTCGATATATAACTGGTTTTTATGGACATAGTTTTGAATCTAAATTAAAACCGGTAATAGGTTACCAACACGGTAGCCAATCGGCAAATGTGGCTGCGGTTTTTGTTGAAGCAAAGACTGAATTATCCATTATCTAAAAAAATAACAATCAATTTTTTAAACTTAAAATTTGGTTTAAACTTTTGGTATGGTTATTACGAAATTTTTAGCACGTCGAGCATATATGGTTCAAGAGAACGCATTGTTAAGTTCATCAATATTTTAAAGTTTAAAATATCCGACGGTAATCCAAAATTTTGAATTTTAAAAATTATGAAATTTTAAAATATGGTGTCAATTATGAATTCGTAATTGAAACCCATACAAGTAACTCTTGTTCGTAGGAACTGAATTAATTACGTGGTCATCAGCCAGATGGACAAGCTAGGTACATGTATGCTGCATTAACTATTGCTGATCTGTGCTTGCAACTGGAGACCATTCTAGAGTATCAAAAATCTATACTCTTTTTTAGGAGAATATGGGTTGTCAGAGGAAACTCGAACTAATAACAGCAGGGAGAAGAGGTTGAGAGATGTTCTTGATAGTGACGGTTTGCGTGGACTGGCAGGCTGACAGCGAGCTTAATTAATTGATAAGTACTATTATTTCGGTAGAATGGGTCCATCAGCTTGATGTCTTGGTCGTCAATGTGTTTCGAAATGTTCTGTTGTTAAGATGCTAATAGCCTAATTAATATCGATCGAGTACACATGCATAACAGCAAACTAGCACTGTCAATGGTGTTCTTTCTCGAAGTACGATCTTCTAGGGAGGAGACTGGATCAGTACAGAATTTTAGGTCATGAAGTGTTAGGAGATGATTTAATTTCCTCGCCCTAATAACGTTGCGAAGTACTACCTGTGCTGATATATATTTTGACTGCTAATTAATTAACCCCTTACGTATGTTAATTTACGTGTGCAAGGGCGGAATCAGAAGTAAGACAGCTAGGGCTAAAGCCCTACTCCTGACCCTAAATATCCATTAAAATAATACTCTAAATTTTAAAAATTTAAAAGAAAAAAAATAAATCTATAAAAATTATATCAATTGAGTCTTACACTTGAGAAATTTTTGGCTCCGCCATTACATATGTGAGAGTTACTTACAAAAGTTACTGAGAGATGTGCATGCAAAGACCTCACTCACATAGCCAATTGGAGCAAATGATTACTTAGTAGCTATCAAACGAGGTAGTTAGTCACAAGTTGCAAAATCTGATCTAATAAACCCTGTCCTAGGTTGTTCGAAAATACGCCTTCTTAATTTAATTAATTTCCCTATAATTCAAAGGATCATATTAGTTGATGTGTCATAAGAGGGTGGTGTTGTTCACACAGCTCACCTAAGTTCAACTCTCGAATAATTAATACACCGTACCCCTCCGTCTTAAATTATAATGTCTATATTTTTTTACACGGTTTTTAATGACATATTTTGATCATTATTTTATTTTATGCTATGTTCTTAATGAATATGAAATTAACATCACATAAAAATACTTTAAAATATGAATATATTAATATAACATACATAGTACTTAGGATAAATATGATTAGTAAGATTATGAGTCAAAAGTTACCAAATTTAATATTTTTTTTAAAAAAATATGTCTTATAATTTGTGAAACGGAGGGAATATTTCTTAGAACATATATATCCGACTCCTCATGGCTATACCCTTTAATATTTTTTACTTGGATGTCAAATTAACTAAGGATAATTGAAGAAACCCATGCTAGTTCGCCGTGGGTCAAATTTTCTCTTTTTTTTTTCTTTTGAGACTCGGTCGGACCCTCATCAAAAATACACCACCCCAAATTAATTAATTATGCATCTATGATGTACTCCAATTAATGTACATTTTCTCGGACCCAAGCATTAATTGACGGATGTTCAATTGTCCAATGACAAAGGGAGAAAACAAATGAAGAACTTGAGATCGGATCGGACGATCGATCGGTCGGCTGCATCTGAGCTCTCGATCGCTGCATGCAGTACGTACTACTGTTCGGCTGCTTGTGCCCATGAATTATTACTGATGAACACATATGAACAAGTGACAATAATCTTCGATCGGTCGAGTAGCCGGCAGATCAACCAGCACAAGATGTGCCGCCACATGCACACACGCACTTATTATTTTTACGTCTTGATATAATGATCAGATTTTTATTCATTATTTTTTTAAAAAATGTTTTTTATCAATCTTATTTTTTACTTGACGTTGCCATGATATATAAGGCTCCAACGCTCCCATTTCATCACTATTTTAGCTATATATATTCATAAAAGTATTAAAAATACAATTATCTTGAAGTGTTTTTCATAACAAATTCACTGATATTTTTTTTCATATTTTTTAAGATAATAGATATTAAATCCGCTCATTGTTTTAACTGAAGCTCCAACCATCGATTACAAAGTAATTGGCTTGAAGTTTAAGTACGATAAAATAAACAAAGGTAGATGAAAAGATGACACAAGGACACCAACCAAGAAAATAAACAACTTATATATTCAAAGTTTAATTTACTGATATTTTTTCATATATCAACTTCTTTTTGTTTTACATTTATTGACGGCGTCATCGAAGCGGATCAGTACAGATGAACACAAGGCGGTTTCAGTAAGCTTAGCCATGGTTGATTTTTGGTTGGTTGGTGATGGATAGTGTATTAGTGAACACTACAGCCTCCTGTGCAGTTTGCAGAGAGTTGCATGCTAAGCAGGACCCAATACATGGGCCGGCTGCCACGTGGACTGTTTCCTGGCCCACCCACCCGTAGATGGGCCCCACGAATACGACGAACGCTAGAGCTAAGTGGGCCAAGCTACCAACCTGGCCTGTCCTGTGTAAGTGGGTCAACGAGTACTACATGGCCCATTTCTGCAAGTGTCTACACGTACTGTAACTTAATTACGCGCCGTTTTTTTTCCCGATTATACGATAAAGGCATATGCACACGTATCACTACACACATAACATCACATCCACACAATGACAAACACGTTTCTTAACACATACTCAAAGAGACGAAAATCAACGATACATCCTTCATGTAACTATATATAAAATCTTGTTAAAAGTTTATCTACATATGTATAATATTTGTGGATAGTAAGATTTAAACCTAAGGGCGAAATCATACGCCCACAATTCCATGGTCACATCAGTGGTGCTTATCCTAATTAGGCGGTCGAGCTAGCTAATTAATTAATTAACCTAGTTTGCATGCAACTATGCAAAGAGTAGTGCAATGTGTACCTTCTACATACTCTTGGGTATAATACAGGTTAGCACATATGTTGAGAGAATTAGGTGGCACGTCACTGTCTTTTGGAGACTGGGGAATAATTATGTGTTGGGAGGTCGCTGTCCCTCAGGAACAGTGGGGCTAGGACTAATTGGCACAACAGAAGTAGCACTAATGGTTGACAAAAATTGTGTGCAGCTCATGTGTCCGAACAGCCCAAGAAGACAGACAGATTAGGATCTGCAGGTTTTCCTTTTTAACAGGACAGTTTGCAAGGTAGTAGTATATGGATGCAGCCAATTGTGAATTAACTGTGGTGATTTGTACATCTATCTAAAGATAATAATATAGCATGCAAGCCCATAAACTTTCGTGGGTGTTACTTGCAGTTTTAGTCTCGTGGGCTAGATTACTGGGTCGATGGGTCAGCCTAGCCTACTTGCATATACGGGTAATTAATTTGTTGAGGGTACTCTTTCGGAAAGATAGGGAGTAGCATATTATATGGCTGAGTTCGAAAGTTGGTATTGGGAGTTAATTTTTTTGGCACGTAAAATGGAGCGACTCATTAGCACATGATTAATTAAGTATTTGCTAAATTTTTTTTCAAAAATGGATCAATATGATTTTTTAAAGCAACTTTCGTATAAAATTTTTTTGCAAAAAACATATTGTTTAACAGTTTAAAAAGCGTGCGCGCGAAAAACGAGGAAGGAGAGTTGGGAACATAGCCTATAGACTAACAACTACAAGAAGTACGGTTTTGTTATTTATCACTCGTTTGGTTTTTTTTATATCGGTTAGCCACCTAAACTTGCAAGTAATTTAATTACTAGATTACACAACATATAAAATTGCATCATCACTAGAAATGTAGTGCAAATTTTAGTTTGTTTTTATTTTGTATTTTCTAGATTAACATAAACTTATATTTCCTCCGTCCCCAAATAAGTATAGTTTTAGTCTTCGAATTTGTCTCTAAAAGAATGTAGTTTTGGAGTGGTTGTGCTTTGCTACGGATGAAAAATGAGGAATATTCACCTTGATTTGATTTTATATGTGGCTATCCATTTAGATTTGATTAAATTTTAATACAAAAAAGTTTGAGGGGTGATTTCTAAAACTACAATGAAAGTAGGTGGGGTGACAAATTCACTGACACCCTACTATCTTCTTTTAAAGTAATATAGATACTACCGCATTATTTTCTTCTCATTTTTAGTCATTGAGCCAATAATAATCCCTCACTTTCTCTTTTTTTCACTTCTTGTTTTCTCTCTATATTAATGAAGGACATAGTAGTCTTTTAATATATCATCTTTAATACGTCTTTGACTAGGTCAAATTAAAGGGATGGAGGGAGTATAAATCATATATATGGGTACCCCGCGCATTGTTGCAGGAAAATTATGGGATAAAACAGTAGATATGAGTTGTAAAAAGAAATTTCTTACTTACTGTTGACGGGTTATACCTGCAGACGGGATTTGTAAAGTATAAGGATCGTTGGAATTAGGGTATACGTGAGATCGGATCTGTAAGACAAAAGATTAGGATTTATATTGGTTCGGGCTCTCAAGATGAGTAATAATCATACTCCAATTTATATGTGTATTGAATCAGAATACCACTCAGATTACAATTGTGGAAGAAGATAGCTAAACCAATTCACCGACTAGGATTTATCGAGAACGACCCGACGAGATCTATTAAGGAAATATGGCTCTAGGCTTCCTCCGAATTGCTTCTAGTTATGGCTTTAGCTATCAGCTTGCGACTTCCTCCCCTCTCTGCCCGAGGGCGTCTTGTATTTATAGTGACAATCATCTTCCTCTTCAAATAAAACTCAAAGATATTACACTGGATACGGGTTAATGAGACCTTATCTTTCTCGACTAGGACTCTGACACCTTCTATTCCAGAAAAATAATTTTCTTCTTTATTCGTCGTACTTTCTTAGTTAAAGGACATCTTTCCGTATGCAATAAGGTATATAATATTACATATTCCACAAACTCATACATAGAAGGTATACCTTATCCTTGACACTGATACTTACTATATGATTTTCTTTCATGTGCTTATATATATTTTGTATCTTGATCAATTATCCAAAAGTTATAAATGGTTGAGGTGTATGGTGTGACTTTTGGGGAGAAGAGATGCAATTTGCACCCTTGATGAATTATCCAAAGGCTAAAAAAATTGAGGTGAGATATGGCTTTATGAGAGAAGAGAGAATTATCATTAACTACACTTAGAGCAAGTTTAATAGTATAGCTAACTATTGGTTATTAGCCTATATTAAAGCTAACATGTATCATATGTTAACTATAAGGTTGGCTCTATTTTTTTTTTATTTTCTCTCTCTTTCTCTAATTATGAATTTAATGTAAATATCTTGAGACATGTGTAAAGCTAGCTCTTATATAAGAACCGACATTTCTTTTTTTATCTCTCTTTCACATAAATTTATAGTTAGCTTATAGCCCACTATTATTTTTGTTCTTAGTAGGGATGAATTTTATAGATATATAGGATAAGTATTCTTACACCAAACCAAAGCATTTTTCAAACTTTTAGGTTAGAACATTAATTGCGTCATGACCATAAAATAAATAAATACATGTAGTGTGCGTAGTACTGACATAGTGTTAACAAGTGAAGATGCAGCCATATACAAAGGTATGTAGCTAGTAAACATTATTACACATCACGATGGTCTAGCATAGCTTTATATCTCTATCTCTATTATTTTAAAAATTAAAAATTAAAGATGTTTTCATTAAAATTTTGATACATCAAACACGAATTCATGTTTGAGTTGATTTTCTATTTTATATATTTATTTATTTATTATAAAAATTAAAGATGATTTTGTACCATCTTCTCTTCGTCCATCCACCATCGTCCGACTCACACCCAAATCGGACGACACGAAGGAGACACGTCCATTGTCGGTTTATCCCCGTACGTGCAACACGTAGACAGCGAGCAAGCATACGTCGGGATGAGCGGCTAGCTGCAGCGCAGGTCAACCGAGCCTGTTTCTTTGATTCTTTTCCCTCTTTTTTCTTCTTATTTCTTTCACCAGTCCATGATGATATAGGAGTAGTATGCACTTCTTGGCGTATATGATAGGAGAATTTTATTACAGATGAATTTTTCACGATACAAGTATTTTCTTTTTTTTAAAAGAAGACAATACATGCGTGAGATGCTTTGTTTTTCTTCAAGGTCTTCTTTATTTATTTTCCGATTAACCGGGTATGCATGTGATAAATTTTATCAAAATAGAAGATTGAATTCGTGACTTAAATATGCGGGCACTGTAGGCAGGGTTTTACTCTAGCTACCGCAAATCATGGTTTTAAAACCATTTGAGCTACCACGCGATATTGCAATCCTCGTCTTGAAAAGACCTTGTTGGAGAGAATTAAAAAAACAAACAATTTTAAACATACCATGAAATTTATTTAATTTTAAACAAGCAATTCAATCACATACGGGCATGGTGAATCAACTTAATTAATTAATTGCCACGCAAAACTTACAAAAGAAAAAAAGTTTTAATTTGCCAAACGACGATATGATTTGTGTCGGTCCGGGTCTTAATCTTCCAATGGTCGTCACAGTCGAGAGATTGGATAGCTAACAGAAAAAAGAATTAGACAAGTCCTGATGAACAAACACGACATATCCTTTCACCGATAGAACGGTGACTGTATTTAGCTGTCTGCTTATCACCAGTTAACGTCAAACTAATAACATGCATGTGCGATGATCTAAAAAGTCGTTAGTTGTGTGTGACTGTCGTGGTACATGCCGTTTCAAGAGAGACGACGCCTGGTGACACGCAAGTTACAGACAGTACGAATCGCTAGATGCGCGGCACCACGTACGCAAGTTGGGTGAGGCCCTCTGATATGAAAGTGGTATTCAATAAGCTAATAGGAAATGGTTTTTTTCACTTCGAAAATGAATCGGCAAACCCTGGCTCCTAAAAAAGATGTTAGAACATAAAACGTTTTTTCACTTTGAAAATGAATCGGCAAACCCTGACTCTTAGAAAAGATGTTAGAACATAAAACTTGCGTAGATACAGCTCCTCTGACATAAAGTAGAGAGACGTGGGTCACTGATGAATGAGTCCATGCATGATGGTGGGTCTCATCTATTAGGAACCCACACATCTCTACTTTATGTTAGAGAAGCTGTATCTACGTAAGTTTTATATTTTAACATCTCTTCTAAGTGACAGGGTTTGCCAATTTATTTTCAAAGTGAAAAAACCGCTTCCTATTAGCTTATTGAATACTGACCGAAACCAAAAAAAACCTGATGACTCTTGATCAATATCGTATGAAAAGTGGCTAAAACCTATTAGTTTTCACACGCTGACAACCAACGACTTCACAAAAACCATCGGTTTTGTTAACCATGCTGAGAGAGCCGGTCCATGACCATGATGGATCCATAGAAAAAAAGTTAGAGCATAAATAAATCTAATTGTATTAAGTGTTTGTTATTAGAACTTTATTCTCGATTGTATCCGCTGACAAATCTAAGTTGGTGCACAAGAGTACTGGTGATGGTGGGGTCGTCATCTCTAGAGCCAGTAATACAATTGAGCTTAGGTGAGCGCATAATTGGTAGAACAGAACTTTCTTTACTCCCAACAATTTATTCAGGGTTTCTTACTAGACAACGGTAGTGTATGTCAATTGTGAGCTTAGGCAGCTGTCCCACTAACATAGAAGAGCTGGTTTCGTCGTTGCTAGACATCTATGTACATATATATAAATACAAGACAAATACGACTATAATATCATAAGTTAATAATATCAAAGAGAGAAAAACCCTTTATAATTTTTCCTACGTACAAACCTGTATTTGTGCAATCAATATAATCCTTGCTTTTTTCTCAAACAAAAATATAATCATTGTTTTCAGTTTGTTTGACCATATATCCACCACATAAAACCCATGGCCCTCATGATTTTTCGGACGACTCCTATTGGCTACTCTAATTTGCAAGTGTCTGTCGTGCCTAGCTTGTCCATGTCAGGGCAGCTGGCTGATACAAGCCGTCAACTACACGCTCGCTTTCTCGATAGAAAGACATGCAACGGGATTGAAAGCTGCCAAGCTGGGTGGAGACATGCATGTTGCAGGTTGTGAGCAAAATACTTTGATTACTCACAGTGAAA
Organism: Oryza officinalis; assembly: GCA_008326285.1. Taxonomy (NCBI): domain Eukaryota; kingdom Viridiplantae; phylum Streptophyta; class Magnoliopsida; order Poales; family Poaceae; genus Oryza; species Oryza officinalis. Next base: position 21,507,291 of record BDMV01000009.1, read on the forward strand.
TTAATACTGATCAAGAATTATGAAAGCCCAACCTGCCATTTAATTGGGCTTTTTTGGCACAGCTCGAGAGGTGAAAATAAATAAATAAGGAATAAGCCCATTTTACGTCTCTGAATCACAATACCAGATAGATAGGACACGTCCCTAGCTCAACTCCCAAAACCCGTACAAATAAGGTCCCTAGGTGGTTTGGACGACGGTTTCGACTGACGTGGTGCCTACGTGGCTCATTTGACTAGGTTTTCGTCCCACGTGACATTAACGTGGTGCTTACGTGGCAATTCGATCCCAAAAAATAATAAAAACTATGGGATCCACATGTCAATTACACTAAAAAAACAATTAAAAATGGTGGGGCCAATGTGGCCCCCACATGTCAGCAGCCCAATTATCTTATTCCCCTCCTCTCCTCTCTCTCCACCGATGAGCCATCGGTCCCTTATCCCTATCCATATCCACCGGTGAGCCCAGATTTGGCCAGTGGCTTCCTGCACCACCCCCTCCTCGTCGGGCAGCCACCGCTGATGTCCATCGACAACATGGCAAATGTTCGAGCTCTAGGAAGCGAGGGAGAGGGGCGGGGAGGAAAGAAGCAAGAGAGCTGGGAAGCTCAAGCTCGCCATCCTGTCCGTCGCTTCCTCGCCATCCCAAACTGTCGTCGGTGGCCTGGACGGAGCAGGGACGCCGCCACCGCTCAACGGAGAGCTCCACCACCGGTGCAACCCTCTTCTCATCTCCCCAACTACAACCAGGTGCTGGATCCAACTTCCTCCTCCCCATCCCATGGCGGCAACGAGAAGAAGGGTTATGGGGAGGGCCGAGCCTGGTGGCGATGACGACAGTTTCTTCTCTCCCCTCTCCCTACTCCTCTCTCTCTTCCCCTTTTCGGCGAAGGCCTGCGACGAAGCCCCACCGCAGTGCCCACGACCTTCGTCTCTGTGCTTCGCCCGTTGTTGCTTCGGCCGAAATCGTGGAGAGGACGAGGAGAGCACCTGGGCGGAGATCGAGCTCGCCTGCCGTCGCTTCTCTCCACCCATCGTCCCACTGCTCCGACTGCCACCGCTCCAGCCAAAATCGTGGATAGGGAGAGGTGGTTGCCCGGGCGGAGATCGAGCTTGCCCGCCGCCGGTTCGCTACGCCCGCCATCGCTCCCCTCCGCCCATTGTGCTTTGCATCGCTCGCCTGCTTCGCCCTTCTCCTCACTGCCCGCCCTTCTTGTCCACTCTTGGGAGAGAGATGATAAAGAAAGGGGAGAGGGGAAGAGAGGAGGAAGAAGACCACCTAGGAGAGAGAGGAAAGAAGAGGGGAGGAGTGATGATGACATGTGGGGCCCACGTGGGCCCCACCATTTTAAAATTATTTTTGTGTAACTGACATGTGGGCCCTATGGTTTTTATTATTTTCTAGATTAAATTGCCACGTTAATACCATGTGAGATGAAGACCTAGTCAAATGAGCTACGTAGGCACCACGTCAGTTGAAACTGCCTCCAAACCACCTAGGGACCATATTTACACTGGTTTTAGAAATTGAGGGACACGTCCTATCTTGTATTGCTGTATAAGGATAAATTTCAGACTCGACGATAAATTGAGGGACCTGAAGTGAACTTATTCCGATAAATAAACATACAAGTTTGGCGTGCGAGAGCGGCCCAACAAATTTTTGCTAGTAAGATAAAAAAGAAAACAATGAAAGAGTACTATTATAATACTCCTTGTCCCAAATTATAAGGTTTATATTTTTTACACGATCTTCATAACATACTTTGATCATTAATTTATTTTATGTTATGTTTTTAATGAATATGAAATTAACATCGCATGAAAGTAATTCAAAATATAAATTTAATCATATAACATGCATAATACTTAGCATGAATATGATTATTATGATCATTAGTTAAAAATTATCGAGTTTGATTTTCTTGAAAAAGAACGCTCTATAATTTAAGACAGAGGGAGTAATTCAATATCAAATTTAAAAGTTTAAAATTTTGGTCTTATCTTATAAGCCAAACAAATAGGAATGAAGGTAATCTTTCGCAAACGAGAAAAAAAACTCTGCACTTTTTTGATCTTCCACCGACAGTCAAATCAAATGTCACTCACAAGAGAAAAAGAAAAGGTGAGAAGCGAAAAGACAGGAGAAGAGAGCTGAGAGCCTATGTCCGCCTCCGCGTCACACGCGTCCGGCAATAAAAAATCTCGCAGGCGAGGTAGGGCCCGCACAGAACTTCTCTCACCCCAACCTCCGCTTCTCTCCTCTCCTCTGCGCGCGCTTCACCTGCTCGACGAATTGCCACCCCTCCCTCGCCGGGAGACATGCAGCCGCCGCCGCCCCTCGCCGCGCTGCTGGCACTTCCGTCCTTCCTCCACGCGGCGCCGCGGGTGCGGGGGCGGGGCCGGGGCAGCAGCGGACGCGGACGCGGACGCGCGCGCGGCGGCACGGCCGNNNNGTCGAGAGCAGGCCGCCGCCGTCCAGCCCGGCCTCGGCCCCGCCGCCGCTCCCGGAGAGCGCCGGCGCAGGTTGGGGGAACGTGTTTTCCTTTCCGTTCGTGCTGATTTTGATTGAATTGACGCGAGCTTTTCCCGCTGGTATTGGTAGGATTGGATGCGGGGGTCGGGGGAGGTGGTAGTGGTGGTGGAGATGGAGGCAGCGGTGCTGATCTCGGGTGGCTGCGGGTGTTCCCGCACGTGCTCACGGCGTCCATGGCCAACTTCCTCTTCGGCTACCACATCGGGTGCGTGCGTGGCCCTCTCGTGTCGTTCACTGATTGGACACTCTGCATTTACTCACTATATTTATCATGATGTAGCAATAGCTGATCAATGCCAACTGAAATGTGTAATCGACAGTTTAATGGGCTAAATGCTGCAATGTAATTCTGCTCCTTCTGTCATCGTTACAACTTACAACATCCAGATGAAGCCTCGTGCATTGTATGTCTGCAGGGTCATGAATGGTCCAATAGAGGATATTGCACGGGAGCTTGGTTTTCAAGGGAATCCATTTCTCCAAGGTCTTGTGGTCAGCATATTCATTGTTGGCGCATTTTTCGGAAGCTTAGGCTCCGCTGCACTAGTCGACAATTTTGGATGTAAAAGGACTCTTCAAATTGATAGCATTCCGCTGATTCTTGGTGCACTACTCAGGTACTCAGTTTCACTGTTTCTAACTTAATGTAGTTCCTGCTGACCAGTGTGCATTATACTTATATAGAATTTTACATAAATTTCAGTTTTTTTTTTCATCTAGACAACATTCCTATTTCATAAATTTATCATCTGTTACGTCTAAAACAATCATACAGTGCACAGGCAGATTCGTTGGATGAGATGCTCTTGGGAAGATTCCTTGTTGGAATTGGAATTGGTGTAAATACAGTGCTCGTTCCACTATATATCTCTGAGGTACCCTTCAGAAGTTTGTCACTTCAGAATTAATCGTCACTGTTATACACATCATCAGTCTATGATTGATTCTCCAATCTTGATTTTCTTTCCAGTTGCTTTATATGTATCTTTAGTTTTTATTTTCACATGCTACATTTTAGGTTGCTCCAACAAAATACAGGGGTTCTTTGGGGACTCTATGTCAGATCGGAACATGTTTGGGAATAATCGCTGCATTATCATTGGGAATACCATCTGAAAGTGACCCACACTGGTGAGGCTCTTGTTGGCATTTCTTCACTGTTAATAATGTAAGTCGTCAGTAGTTTAAATTTGCTGCAGTGCCATTATGGATGGAACGAGAGATGAATAATGTTTTTGTTCATATATCCTTGATTTATTTAAGAATAGAACTAAGATGTGATAAATATTTTTTAAAAAATAAATCATGGGGATATGAAAACCATTGTGCTGGTACAGGAGTGCAATTTAATAGTTTTAATTACTAATCCTCGAGGTTCTTGATATTAACTGCATATTCATTAAAAAAGAACTTCTATTTCGAAATCTATTGCATTCATGTAACCTTTCTGAACTGACTCTTAATCAGTTGGCAGATCCATTGTTATACTTAATAAATTACTAATGTGTTGCTTAAGATTTTGTGTCTGAATCCATAGGTGGCGGACAATGCTTTATGCTGCATGTGTACCTGGTGTTCTTATTGTTGTCGGAATGCAATTTGCTGTTGAGAGTCCCCGCTGGCTTGCCAAGGTACCTTTACTACATAACTTATAGTTTTATTTGTCAACTAGGGTCTTTGCCAATACAAATGGACTCCATTGTGTAGGTTGGAAGAATAGATGATGCCAGAAAAGTTGTAGAACGTCTTTGGGAACCTTCTGAAGTTGAGAAGTCCATGGAAGAAATCCAATCTGTTGTTGCAAATGATGATTTGCAGGCTAGCTGGTCAGAACTTCTGGAAGAACCCCATAATAGAGGTTATGCCTTTTTTTTCCCTTTAGCTCTTTCTGTTGGTTTCAAGTTAGAACCACCATATTATGATTGTGGAGTACAATTGAAAGGTTATTGTTTTGGTGGTGTATGTGCATTCCAGTCCATAACTCTAGGCTTTGCATGACTGCTTGTAGCAGGCGCTATATGTATGTTCTAGAATGCTGATGCATGTTTATGTGCTCTGTAAAGTTCATAGGACATTAGGACATATTCAATACTACCTTATGCCTTTGTACAAGAACTGGTTTCTATTTTTCCTTTCATATTGTCGGAGTCATATTGATGTATGTTGGCAATTGTCTTGTATATAGTTTCTAGCTTTTTCCTTCAAATATGTTGTGGTATCTTCTGCAATTTTGCTAATGTTCATTGCTGGTTGGAAAATACTCAGTTATTTAGGTGGTTGTTGATGATGCTATTACAGATCAATACAGTGAATAAGTGTCTTATTTCTGGATAACCTTAAACACAAGTATCTTTAATGTCTGTATACTTGGTTTATATTTGTTCCTTCCCTTTGCATTATTTTCATCCTTATTTTCATTATATTAATAGCTTAATCTCTAATGTATATGCAGTTGCACTGATTGGAGGGTCCCTTTTCTTTCTGCAACAGTTTGCTGGCATAAATGGTGTTCTGTACTTCTCATCATTAACATTTCGTGATGTTGGTATTACCAGTGGTATCTTGGCGAGCTTATATGTTGGAATAACTAATTTTGCAGGTTTGTTAAACTTGTTTTATAATGCTCTACTTTGCTGTAACTATTCATAAACTCATGGACCAAATTTCAGGGGCAATTGTTGCTTCAACTTTGATGGATAAGCAAGGACGAAAGAAACTCTTGACAGGAAGCTATCTTGGAATGGTATATATCGCTTCTACCAATGCTTTTCAGGAATTTCTAATATAATCTTTTATATTTGAGTAAATTCTGCATTTTTTTCTTGTTTCAGAGGAGTTTATGGCAAGTGTAAGCTATGATGACTATATAATTTCTTATTGCATGATTATTGTTCTGGAAATATTGTTGTGATCTGCTGTAGTCCTTAAACAAAATCCGATGCAACTTTTCTACCTTTTGCAGGCCCTTGCAATGTTCCTTATAGTATATGCTATTAGCTTCCCCCTTGATGAAGGAGTTAGCCACGGCCTGTCAATTACTGGAACTCTGTTGTATGTATTTCTGCATTACTTTCTATTTCATATTCTTCATTCCACTTGCTATGATACAATGTTCCCTGGTAATTTAAAGTACTTGTAATTAGTACTTGAAAGAATTTTACTTGTTGAACATGATAGCAGTTTTTTTTTACAGAGGTTACTACAAAGGGTGTCCCTTTTTTGGAACCTTTACTTTGAGGTCTATTTATGATTGCTGTGAAGCAAAATCCTTGCTTGGAATATGGAAAAATAAACGTGTTTGATTTCTCAGTTAGCCATTTACCTTGCATTGCTGATGGATAATTTAAAGGATTCTTTTCTAGCATCTATATACTTTACTTCATGATCTGGCAACTGATCAGGTCTCACACGTTTTGTGTTTATGGAACTGTTAATACTGAAAGTGATTTTTTTATCTCACTTATTTATTCATGTTTACATTTCCAGGTACATATTTACATTCGCCATTGGAGCCGGACCAGTTACAGGAATCATCATACCAGAGCTGAGTGGTGCTCGGACACGCTCGAAAGTTATGGGCTTCAGCTTCACTGTACATTGGGTATGCACTTTCCAACTGTATAAAATTGCCTCGTAACTCTCCTTGTGTAGTGTGTAGTTTTTATGCAGTCTACATTGCCACTTCAAGTCAAGATATGCAGTTTACTAGTCCTGTCTACTTCAATACTTATGGATTGGTTTGTTCGTCAGATATGCAATTTTCTGGTGGGACTGTATTTCCTGGAGCTTGTGAAGAAGTTAGGCGTTGGAGCCGTCTATGCAGGTTTTGGTGGAGTATCCTTGTTGTCAGCACTTTTTGCCTACAATTTCATTGTTGAGACGAAAGGACGTTCTCTTGAGGAAATCGAAATGTCTCTGAGCCCTGCTGCCCCTGGCAAGCGAGAGTGAGACACATTCTTTCATTCAGTTATGCAGATGGACCAAAGCATTCAACCGCTCCAAGGAGTTTTTGATCCAAGGGGTACATGAATTCCACATTGTTGTTCTAATGATCTAACCTGCTTGTCAGTGCATATAGTGGTTATGTAGAAGCCGTAGCCCTCCAGCAGATCCAACTTTTCACTTTACATGTGTAGTTATATAACCATGTATATAATGGGTCACATTACTGAAGTACACACACCTCAGGTTGTTAATAGGGCAAGCAATTGAAGTAACCATACAAATAAAGAGTAGAGGAATTGCCATTGTCTTATGCCTTTCCGCATTTTGTGCTTTAATTGTATCTGCATTGTTCCAAGTTTGTTTTGGTGACAGTTTAAGCCTCTTTTGAGTGGTGGGCCGGTTTGAAAATATAAACACGGTTTGCCTTTGCATCAGAAATGCATATTGCCCGATTTGAGAAAATGCTGTCAAATCTCAATGCTTGCAAAAACTGAACTCTGATGTGATAAAAAGACATTCACTTTTTTATTTGGCGAGGAAAAAGACATTCACTTTAACTTTTCTGTATGTATTTATGCTGAACAAAGTCATGCCTAAATCAAAAGCTGCCTCCGCAGTTAATCACAAGTAGAGGGGACAAGCAGACCTTTCAGTTGGGTCGCTGTATTTGGTGAGAGTTTTCAAAACAAACACATTGCTTCTTGTTCATCTGTGGCTGCGGTACAAGACGTCTCAGATGTTCTTGCTAGTGTCGTGTGGTTTCAAATTAAAGCATAAACTATTTTCCAGGTCAAACCAGAGACTATTCTCAACTTGTTACTTTTTTTGAAAGATCTTGTTCAATCTCCATGTATTAGCTCATCGTTTTTTGCATTTTTCAAATATGAGGTCCTAAGGAAGAGGAGATTGCAATTCGGTGAACTTTGAAGACTTTTTTAACTAAGCATTATAGTGACAGAAGGAGTATATGACCTTAGAAACATCAATTTAGTCCATGATATTGATGTCAGAACGATTGGCCAAATGCCAGTCTTTTCTTAAGAGTGTTGTTCAGTTCTCCGTGAATATTTTATATGTTGTTAGTTTTCCTCAAAGAAAATTGTTAGCTTTGGACTTTTTGTGTCATCGTGTTCAAATTACGTGCAAAGATTATAGCACTGTTGGAAAAAAAAAGAAAGGCATGAATAATTTGAGTGAGGAGAACTAACTCTAGTTACAAAAGATAGAAAGGAATGACTTCATTGCAGTATCTACATATGGAATGCACCCAAGCATCATTGTTAGAACAACTTTTCCTTGATTAATGAAATCTTTCATTATCTAAAAAATTATTACAACATTTAGCATAGGTTAGAGCAAATAATACCTACAAAATATCACTCACTTATAAGATTCAAACTTGAATAAAAAAACACTTAAGAACAAAACCTATTACTTCATTTATTTCAAAATATAATAAATTTTAGCTCTTGACACGGCTATTAAGGAGACGGATAAAAATACTTATTTATCTTTTTGAGATGGGTGAGTCATGGGCGTGGACTAATTAGGATGATACTAATAAGAAACGAGATCCTCTTACTTAAGTGAGATGACTTTTAAGTTAGCAGACAAGTGTCCAATAATAATGTCAATGGGTAGTTTAATGGTAAAAGTAAATTTTCACAAGAATTAGATTGTAATATTTAGAATAAATTTGAATTTTATAATTTATTATATTTTATAATCTGTACTTGCTAAGTTTCTATCGTCTTATTCTCTAGAATGTGGTATGCCCACTTCATTTGCTCCATTCTGTCTCCTTTCGTGGCAAAGTTCAAAAATGAGACAAGTGGTTCCTCCTGAAAATCAATGCCTGTCATGGAACCTTGATTAGCAATATTATTATACGTACACACTTTGCTTTCTTTTACTGTGGTACTTTGCTCTCTTTTCTTTGGAGGGAAATCATTAAATAATCTAAAGTGCATATATAATATTGTTAGTTTTTTTTTGTGAATAATGGATTGAGCCGCTTCTACCGCTGTTAAGTGTCAAACCTATCCTGGTTCAGGTTGTCAATGCTGTCTGCCTTCTGCTCAAACAAATGACATCACACGGTCCCAAACAATGCATTAACCACCCAACCACTAGCATCTTAGATAAACCCCAAGGGTTGCATATGGAAGAAGATGGCTAAGCTTGCTTCCTAAATCATTTCGCAATCACCACCTTAAAACAACTCAAAAGGGTACAAAAATAAATAGTGGGTAATGCTGATATAGGATTGCTTAGGTATGGATAACAATGTCTACATAAATAAAGCATTTTTGGATTATATCAGCCTGAACTTTTTCACTAATTTCCCTGTCAAAGAGAAAAAGCATGACTTCATTTTCCCTCTTTAAATTTCTTTTATTTGATAAAAGCAACTCCAGCTTTCTGATTGGATAGCGGCTAAACCTCACATCCAAAACTGTGGCCCAATGGTCCCAACATAGCTTTCCTTCTTAATTATTGTTTATTGGGAAAATGTGTGGCATGACATGTAAAAAAATTACTAGAGTTGAAAGTTAAAGGTAAGTGAGACCTTTCACTTGTCCACCATTGGCAAGCATGGAAAAATTGAAACAGCATACCATAGGAGAGGGGTCATTTAGTGTCGTAGCATTTTTTTTTCTTTTGCAGCACACTAGCTTATCGTACTTAAGTTCTTGCCTAGTCATTACCCTGATAGTTAACCAACAATTGGAGTTAATGGACAAAATTAGGTAAGACCAGTTTGTCAAGAAATGACATTTTTTGGGACCTCTATATAGCAGTTCACTCGATTCACACTTGCATGTCGGACACATGTCTATAGTGAACACGAGCCCTGCTCATCTCTTATTTCAATGCTGAGCAATTCTCCTATATATTCTCTGAAGAAAACATACACTCATCCATGTGCACACATGTATGTATGCTACTAGGTCTATTATGGAGTTCTCATCAAGCACATCGAGAATTTATCTAAGTACCATATAGAGCATGGGCACATGTTTTTGTTTTGCAATTACATAGAAGATGCCTACACCACAGTCTATGCATACAAGCATGTTTGACATTTGGATTTTAACCCTCCCCTCCAAAACACACACACACACACTCACGCACGCATTGGGCGTAGCTCGGTACTATGTGAGATCTATTTTTAGAGGTTATTCCATGCTTCAATACACTATTGGGGTTGCACAAATCTCGAGCAATTGTTTGATTGGAGTGAACAGAAATTAAAAGTGAGAGCTACTAAGTTTTTAAAAAATGGATAGGTTTGGTGCTTATGAAGGTAAAATCCCAATGTTTTGTTTTCTTAAAATAGGCAGGAGAGCTGCCTAGATGATTAATTAAAAAAATGGGGGGCAGGAACCACAGAAGTTTAGAGAGAACAGTCAAAGTTACTTATGCAGTACCCTGTTCCAAGTTTCCAACCTTAGATCTAAAAGTTTTCAGGTTCACACTTTTAAAGATGCAAATGTTCCTCTTTTTAGCACTTGCATGAGTCAATCTTGATTAACTGTTTCATTTTTTTTTACAGAAGCTAAGCAATTGAAATACAAAGTACTCCTTCTATCCCAAATTCTCAAATTATAAGACGTATAAGTTTTTTACATGGTCTCCAACGTAGAACTTTGATCATTAATTTCTTAGACAATATATTCTCAATTACTACACAACTAACATCATACGGAAGTATTTTCGTACAAATATACTGATGCCACACGCGTTAAAATAAACATATATATTGAGAATTTAATTACTAATCAAAAGTTGTAAATGTTAACTCTCCTTAAAATGGGTGCATTATAATTTGGGAAACAAGGGTGTGTTTAAATTTTGGGATTGAAGGAATACCGTTTATACCATGTTTCTCTTCCTGAGTTCCTAGCAAACATAGGACATGAGACATAAACCACCAACGAGTTTGAACCCTGTAATGGCAGAGCCACCCGAAATAGATCCTCTGCCCATGGAGGCGCCGTGTGTGTGCATCGGATATAAATGGATAGTTTATATCAGTTGCTATAACGCCCTCCTTGCACAGTAAAATCGGTATAGTATTTTTTTTATATTATTATGATAGTATACCGCTGTTTATACAACCTTATATTATTATTTAAATAATATATTTTTTGTATTATTATGGGCATGTGTGGATAGCGAGCCAACTCGACTTGTAGATAGGTATGGATAACAAGCTAGCTTGACTCATTAAGGCTCTCTTATCTTAACGAGCCAGCTTTGGCTTGGTTCGTTAAGGTTAACAAGCTAAAAGCCTAGCTCGGCTCAACTCACGAACTGACTCGTTAACACATTTATACCAATCTTTATAATTTTAATTTACTATTTTATCATATATAAAGTTAGTAATAAACAATAAATAATGAAGAATTTACTAAATACAAATAAAATATTTTAGAATTAAAGGACTAATCACTAGTTAAGAGTTAGAAAGCATTTTAATTTACTATTTTATCATATATAAAGTTAGTGATAAACAATAAATAATGAAGAATTTACTAAATACAAATAAAATATTTTAGAATTAAAAGACTAATCACTAGTTAAGAGTTAGAAAGCATTCAGTACAGATATGGTTATCTTTTGTACTAACAAGCTAAACAAGTAGCTCGCGAGCTTAAGCTCACAAGCTAAACACATAGTTTGATTGGACTCATTTCGAATCGATCTGAGCCAAAACTCGTTAGCCGTGAAGGATTAACATCTGAAAGTCATCACCAGGTTGAGTAGATGGCCCGAGTTTTGCAAAAATATTTTCGTCGTATGGAAGGTCCACAAATGAATTCCACACCACAGCACAGCTACATGTACTTAAACAATTATACCCCAGAGGCTCCAACACTCCTTGACGATCTCTCATACAGGTACCAATTTTTCTAAATTTATTTATGATAGGTTTTGGTTGGTAACTTTCCTCATTGAAAATACACTACTAAATTCCTCTCTTCCCTTTTAAATAATTAATACTGACACTATCCAAATATATCAAATTCAAACTTTAACCACTTTGTTTTTAGGAAAATTTATCCCTACTTAAAATGTGTTATATTATTGAAGTACGTAACTCTATAAATATAACAATGCAACTTTCATTCGTTAACAGCTTCAGCGGATGGAGTATTCTTTTGTTTTTTGACACATTGGAATTTTGCACAATCAAATATCGCATCATTTATACTTTTAACTCCCAACTCCAAGGCTCCAAGCCCTCTCATATCTGTTTCGATTCTTATGAACAAAATGTACAAATGTAGATATTCTTCCAGTAAAGAGACGATCGAGGAAACAAATTAACCCGGAGAACAAGTTCAAATGAGAAAGCTCCATCAATAAATTTAAAGAACAATGAGCATTTATGCAACCTCGGTCAGAGTCAAAAAAGAAAACCATCAAACGCTTTCCAATTGCACATTCCTGTCATTCCAGCCTCCAGTGACCATTCAAGATTCTAAATTGGCAGATTTCACACCTGAAAATCCATCCCGGATCCACAGGTAAATTGCCGTGAATCATGATCGAGTCGTTCAGTTTCAGATTGGTGGTCATATGCCCTCATGAGCAAATCTTTGGTTAAATGGCACATATCCTCCTTAGACCATTTGTCACTCACTTGAGGAGCTGAGAGCAATACAGCCACACGCACAATCTGCGTCTCCTCTGATCACACATTCGGCATGGAAAACTGCTCTCACCGGCCGGTGGTCAGACAACCTGTAGTTGCATGTGTCGTATTGGATTTGCTTCAGGCCCTTGCCGCGCCAAAGAATGCGGTCACACCTACGCACATAAGGAAGAGGAGGCAGCATGAAGGCCGTCAAATTCGATCAACAGCAAAGATCAAAAGCTACTCAGCTGTAAGGTTCAGGTCTCGACAAGCTGACCATGCTGGGGCACGCTTCTTTTTGCCAAGTGCACCATCGAAGCACCAGTAGTACTGATCGGAGTTGGGGTGGTACTTGTAGGTGGGAGAGAACGTGATCAGTCCTTCTTGCCAGCCGTCGAAATGCCGACCCGTCAAGAACTCGATCAATAGCTACAATTGCACCAGGAGATTGAGAACGGAAAGAAATATATACTGTGGAGAATTTGGTAATTTATGCAATCGTGTTGTCAACAATTGGTTAAGATGGAAGGTTCAAGATAGATCTTCGAACAATACCTGGTCATTCTCTAACAGGATGGACCAATTCTTGTCTTCCACCAACAACCTTGTCTCAGCCTCTTCCAAGGATATCCTATAATTTAAGTCGCCGAGCAAAATTACTTGACTGCACAGATGACAAAGAACAAACAACATAAAGACGACAGACGAATTATTGGTACAGTAGAAAACAATGAGAGATGATGAACTGGGTGATGTATGCACGATGGCATTTTAGTAGCTTGTAGGATTTCTTAATTCTTAGCTGGGTACCCCTTATTAGGCAGGAGACGGTGTACGATTAGCTAATTAAAAAATGCCATGCCGATGCAAACTAAGCTACAAAAGGATGTGATCATTAGAACAAAAGTACAAAAGCTAACCCATGTCTAGGAGTAGGGATCTATGGTTGCTTGATACTGATGACAGAAGAATATGGAAGATGGCTAGCTAGGGACCAACGATTGAGAAAAATCTAAGAGGACCAATTCGGTGGTCCATCGAACAAAAGTAAAAACACAGGAGGGCAGTGAGCTGAGATACTGTTGTGCACCTACTCGTGGTCGAGGATCTTCTTTGGCAATTCTTGGGTTGCACCACCAGGAAATCTCGTCCTCATGAGTATATCCGCAGCATCGAAGTTCCTCAGCAGTACATCCCCTTGTTTGCCACCTGAAGCCAGGTGACAGCAAACAAAGCAAAAGCTCGTCTCGTGTAACACAAATCGAATCGACACCGAGCCCTGCAATCCACATATCCAAATACATGGTTATGTGATTGCACATAAGGAAGGTATGACCCTCTTACTTCTGATGTTTGCATTTTGTGCATACCTTGTTCCCTAGGTAGCCCATGATGCCCGAACCAACACATGACACATTCAGATGGTGAATGTATGGCCTAAGATTGCTTCTCACCCAGACTGACATAAAGATGCCCACCATCTGCTTGCTCATGATGCATCTAAAGTGTTCTTCCTGCGCAGATCTCTCCGTTGCACTGCTATTTGTTATTTCTTGATGCAACACTGCTCCTTTTCTCCTCCTTTTGTTTAGTGCCTCCCCAATCAGTGAGTTCCACTTTGTAGATATACAGCTATTCCTAGGACCAAGCACATTTCTTGCGTTGAGTGGCACTATCTCTTGGAACCTAAAACACCATCAGCACAAATATATTCAGCTAGAGCAAAACAGAACCGTCAACAATACATCCAGTTAGCCCCCTCAAGAAGAAAGATAGGATTGAGTTAGAAGGTTGAAGTGAGCTAAATACCCAAGAACATAGATGTCATAGGAGTTGGCTCTTGAATCCAACCAATCCTCCAAGTCTAGATCACTGGATGGTGTCATACCACCAACATTCCACGTACTAGTGAACACCCTTCGAACGAACAACAAAATATCCAAATCATCAGATATGGAGTGCAGTAAGCAAACTTACAGGTGCAATGCAAACTTCTACAAAAGTCACCTGTATCTGAGTATATCATTCTGCCCATCCAAAGGCTTCTTTCCCAAGGTTTCATCCACTACGCCTGAGATCTCAGAAACTGATCGATGGCTATACAGCTGCTGGTGGTGCGATAGGTTACATGGAACCAATCTTGGCAGGATGATCTGGAAGAACAGCAGATGTTATAACACTGCAACCAAGATAAAATGAAAGGAGTAGTAGCAGATACTTTTCTGTTTGCTCACATGTTTCTCTCCCATGATGCTGCAGGGACGGGGAAGAGATCGTCTCCTCCTCTAATAGTAGCATGCAGGAACCTACATGCATGAGCAAGTAATCACCAAATATGGAGAACTGCTGCAAGATATATAGCTAAGCAAATGGGCAGGAAAGGAAAGGTAGAGAACAGTAGCTTTGATGTTGACAGAGTTGCAGGTCAAGCTTCTCATTGTTTCCAATAATTTCAGAAATCGGAACATTCAGATAGTACAGCACATATTCCGCTGAAGACATGTTAAGCTTTTTCTGGACCAACAGGTTTACTGCCGGTTCTGGTCTTAACAAAGACAGCAGCTTATAGCTTATATTTTAGCATGTCTTGTGCCCGTGGCTCTATGCTAAAGAATGAGTACAGAGGCAATACAAAAAAACAACAAAAAAAACTTAAAGTAATCAAGTGGTACAAAAAGTAATGCAAATATGCAATCCAGAGTGTTCTGATTTGCGAGCTACAGTGTCATGCTTGACGGTTTGGCTCATTGGCTGAGAAGAAACCATCCTCTGTTGAATAATGGCTGGCTGGCAAGAGACAAAGGCACACTTGTGCAACTTGCCTACCTAATATTATTTTTATTATTATCTGTTTGTTATGCTACCATGGGTTCTGGCAAGGCAATCATGCAACTTGCGTTTGAAATTTTCCAGAATTTGGACTCATGTACCTATTTGCATGTGTCTATTGTTTGAAGAATCGTAGCAAGAGATCTCAAGAGTGTAGCAGCTTTTGCCCTGTGGTTGACTGTGTGGATAGATCTCTGTAGGTAGCATAGGCTCTGTAGACCTATAAAACAATTCTACTAGGGTGTTAATGCGCTTAATTATGTGCAGTTTTCTAACATAATAGCCATAGTTGGCTTACCTCTGCATGAACTCAAAAAGGTAGATATTATGTTTGATGGTTATCAGATTGCACTTCTCTCCAGAGGATAAAACAGTTGCAAATGGTGAATTCCTGGGCCACCTTACAGAGATATCTAATGAAGAGAGAACATTCATTTAGCTTTATATTTTGCCTATAAAAAATATGAAGACACTATAATGTGAATCGACAAAAGCACAACTCAACATTAAAAGATAAGGGACAAAAAAGACAAGCAAGCACCTCTAAGCAGCACCAATGCCCACCGTCCATTCCCCTGAACAAACAAATTGGTAGATTCTGGCTAGTCCATGTTTCTTCATTTGACAAGGCACCATTCACATGAAACAAGCATCGTTCTTTTATGCAATGGCAGAAACCAAGGCAGGAGTAGTATGGTCCAAAAGTGAAGAAATTATGTTCGTTCATTTCCCTGATACACCTAACTATGCATTGGCATGCAGCTATGCACAGCTGTGGAATCTAAAAGATTATACATTTGTAGCCTGATGTGAGATAATCTGAAGTAACGAAAAATGGACGGTAGTGATTTCCAATCAGTCTCCAGTCATTACTAGTACTAGTAGAATATAGCAGATGTATGTATTAGCTGTAGAGTATACTGTTGTTGATACTATTTTCCCATAAATGAGATCAATTTACACATAGAAGCAATAAGAATGATGTAGAATTTCATGATTTATTCATGATGACAATATGTGGAAACCTAAACCTGGCAAAGTCTTTCACATTATTGAGTGATATGGATGGAAATCGTATGTGAATAATGCCATGTAAAGTTGGATTATCACCATTTCCATCACCATGATAATAAATATTTTAACTGAAATAAACATGACTTAATTGCACATAACAATATAGATTTCTATCCTAATATCAATCACCAGATCACCATAAAACCCACCATCAGTGGAATAATGGCATAACCTATCCCGCAGTTTCTTGCAGATTGCAAACACAGAGAGCTATCATGCAAAGTAGCTAAATTCTAAAAATGTTAGGTGTGAACTAAACTAGTTGATTTCAAAATACACTTAATAATAATATCTAGTATTATCCCCTTTGAATAAAATGAGGTAAAAATCAGTAGTGACTTGTTTTCTGTCATATCGTACCATGCACGTCTTCTCAAGAAATTAGCGCTTTTGGATGTTACAGCTCAAAGTTGTTTATCTTCTGTGGACTATTGGTATGCAGTTACAAACATTAACCAAAAAGGTTGAATACATTCTAGCTCCATTTCTGGACATACCAGGTTTTAAATTAGTTTGGTTAGACTTGTATAGACCAAACAAACAAAGAATAGCCAATGAACCACGACTTTTCCTCAGTATTATATGCATGTTGATTAATGGGAGAAGAAAGCTGTGAACTTTATGTAGCCTGAAGAAACAATAGGGTTTACTCACTGAAGTTGTGTTGCCAGCCTAAGATGAGGGCAACAATGAAAAGAGCCATAACCCAGTAGTACGCTACAGCTCAGCATATACACATGACCTGAGATTTTGAGTATCACAATAGCAACCAGAGTGTCCATATCAATGTAATCAAGCATCTAACAGTGCTGTTGAGAACATAATGTTATTGAATAAATAAAGTAAGAGGGCATCTGAGCTTCTCTACATTCTAGATGTTTACCCCCACCATGAAAAGAGTGGTTGTGTTGGGAGCACATTTTTATGATTTTTGGAAATCAGAGGTCAGCAAATGAAACATGCATATTCGTCTGTTACAATAGTCAATATCGTCAAGTCTTAAAAATAGGTCACTACTCTTACTAACATGCTTAAAAATGACAGCTGTATATGTTTTGAAATGCATGTGAAAGAAGCGACAAAACTTGCTATAAGCAAAGAAAAATCGAAAAGGTTGTTTCACAAAGATAACAAATATCATTTCATGCGAAATGCACCTCATTTTGGCACTTGGCACTCAACCATATCACAAAATCTTCAGATACGGAGATCCTGGAACATAACTTTTGTCAGATACTCCCCTCAATACTGTTCTGCATGCGTGGCAATGTAGCAGCCACAAGGGCACCATTCAATTAAAAGAAAAAGACTCCATAGTCCAATGTGATTATAGATCAATATCCATCTACCATAAATTAATGAGTGTCAATCAATAATTGGCCTTGAGTAGTTCAATAAGCAAGTTGACACACCTTTTTAACTAAAAACTGACAAATTTGATGAGAACTTGGATCACTTAATCATTTTACACAATCTTTTCATCTAGTTACAGTTGCAGCACTTACCATTATCATGACTTCCAATGAAGGAGCAGCTCATGCGGTTATATCAGATAGAGCAAGTAACTGTGATCAACACTACCTGCAAGAGGTGCAAAAGAAGTAAGAAACAGAGCTAAATATTATTATGAGTGATGATTGCAGCACATACACGAGAGTAAGACTTCACCAATTTGCAGAAATTGAAAAGCAAACAGTGTAGCACTCTAGTTATGGCAGGATAGTTAATAGAAAAGGAAAAACCTCAAATTATTGGGACACTGTCGACAAAATGATTGACTTATAAAGAAGTGTTTATATCACCTGCGCTTGCAGTAGCACAAATGCACAAAACAAGAACTGAAAGAGGTATGGATGCACATCATATGGAATGCGCAACTAACACAGGGATGCAGGTAAGCAATATCTTCAATATTTAACACAAAACAAGACAGCCTATCACCTTTCAGTTACAATGCAGAGAAAATGCAGTTACAATCATAACATAGAATTAATCATGGCCTTATATATATAATCCTATCACCTTTGAATAGCATAACTATTTTACATTATCATTCAGTTTCAGTAAAGTGTATGTTACTACCAAAATTTACAAAGTAACAAGTGACATCTGCAAAGTTTGTTTCCACCTTCCATCCCTTGCTTCGATACAAATTAAAGCACTGAGAAGTGTTAAAACCAATGCATTTGTTTAACTCATGACATGGACAAAATAACCATGTAGAACATAGAATTATGGATTCAGCAGAAGCATATAATCATATAGGCCATGGTTGGAACATATCGCATTACACAAAGAATAATTCTACACTTAATGATAAAAGATACAGGGAAGAAAAACAGAAGAATTTTTGCAGCCTCATCAGAAGAGGAAACAATACAATTATGATACCGAAAATATTACAGCATACAATAATATCTCATAAACCCATCAAAATGTTGTTGGATTTTGCAACCTTTGCAAGTTGCAACCAAAATAACCAGTGTAGCTTTCATTATACGAATAAATGGCATTTGATTGTGTTACCACTTACCAGCAACAAATCAAAGATTAATACATTATGATTGCATAGCTGACAATGCACAACTTTATGAGATAATGTGCACATCAGAAGCAATCGGCTGGCCTTTAGCCTGAACCATTACTCCCTAATTATTAAACTATGTCATCAGATGGATGACAAGATAAACCATAAGAAATCAATAAGAATATCCAAAATCAATGGTGAACTCATGCTTTTCTTTTAGAAATAGTATTTACTAATACCATAATGAAGTACATAATTTTCAACATGACTCTACCTTGCACTACTTACATCTCAGGTAGGTTCATTTCCCACCATGATCGAAATAACTAAACAAAAACCATCTACACAAAAGGCAAAGGCAGCAGGCTAAAACAAAATGTTTTACAATTAGCCTTTCTCTTTTATACCACGTTCCAATAACTGATATAAGTGGGAGCACCATATAGCCGATTCACTTCACCATCTCTGGAGAACATCAAGTCTTGAGCTTAACCAATTGATGATGTCATTTGCTATATCATCCCTTTCAGGTTCAAAGAGAAGATCATGTAAATATCCATCATACAGTTTTATAGATTTATGTGCTGATGCTGATGATTGGTATAGTCGTTGAGATGCTCCGGGGTCAGTTATCGTGTCAGCTGTGCCATGCAGAACTAAAAAAGGGACAGTTACTCTGCTTAAGTTTCTTTGTAAATATGATGATATCCGAAGAATTTCATTGCCAGTTCTAACTCTAATGGGTCCAGTATACACAAGTGGATCTGCATACTTGATCTTCAAAGCCTCAGGATCACGGGAAACAGGAGGTCCTCTCCTGTGCAAAGCAGTAACTCGGTACTTTGGAGCTAACACAGAGAAGATCGGTGCAACAACCTGGCATAGAGAAACGGAAACAAAAAAAAAGCATCTGTAAATAAAAACTCGTCCCAACTATATCCCTGTTGCAGTCACCCAGTTGTTAATAATCACACTCCAGATCAAAAGTCAACAAACCACAGGCAAATCTTCATATGACAGAAAACACGTTGAAATTACTTAATAATATGATGGGAGTCAGTCGGTAATTCTTTCATAATAGAAATGTGATACTCTGTTTGTAGAAATTAACATGGGGCTTCAGATATACCACAGGTTAAACTGTATAGAAGTTATACAGCCATTAACATAAGATAATAGAATGTTGATATCTCTTGTCAATTCATACTCCAGTCAATTCAGAAGATTCCGCTGACATTATGAAAATGAGCATGAGAACATTACTTCATACCTCCCTACTTACAATTTTTTTAATTGGAATATCCAAGTCAAGAATTTTTTTATGATAAAAAGCATGTTTCAATCTACTCAAATCAACACAAGTAAACATCCTTACAAACAGTTATATGAGCAATTGACATAACTAAACAAGAAATAAGAATACAATGAGAAACACCAAAAAAAAATGCGCTCTAGTAGGATATGAATGTATATCAATATAGAAATGGTACAGATCTTTGGAATATCGACAATAAATCCTCCTTTCGTTGTTAGATACCAAGGTTAATAGTGTAATTTCACACTGAACATGTGAAGATATCATCCCAAGTGCAAAAGGAATGCAGAATATAGAAAACAAAGGCATATATAAAGTAATTGCTTACTTTGATAATTGGATGAGATGGTTGAACATGAATAGCCGGTGATGTCAAGATCACACCTTCAACATGAACTTCAACACAAGGATCCAGCGCTGCCTTTGGTTCACTCACACAAAAAGGAAGAAGTTGGTATTTTCAGTTATGCGTACTCCCTATCACAAAGGCAATCAAACAATCCAGTCTAGCAGCTTTTGTTGTACCAGCGTGTACCTTCAAAACAATAGCTCCACCTGTGGAGTGGCCAAATAAGAAACATGGCAAACCATAGTTTTCCTCCAGTACAACATCCTCTAGAAATTCTTTCTGCACGGAAAGAAGCATTTAAAGGTTCATGGAAATCCTGCTAGATATCTATTTCTGTGCAGCTATTGTGTATCAAGAAAAGTACCAGGTCACCAACAGCATGATCAAGCGATGAAACATAGCCATGCACCCCATCACTTCCACCATGTCCTTGGGAGACCAGACAACATACAGCATAGTGAAGATCAGAAGACCCGAAATATATACAGAGAAAAAAAAACAAAATTGTAACTGGTCTCTAGTTTTGTCACTTCCTAGATAGAAGCAGCCCATCGATAAAAAGGACCAGTTCACCATAAGGCAAGATATACCATATTGATTAGGAGTTACTATAAAAGGTAGTTTGTTTGATAACAATACTTGTATGAACATGACAGATGTAGGTAGTCCTATAAATTATCTTAGTTGGTGATAGTTAATATTAACCATCCCTTCAACATTGACAGATGGGACCACTATGAATATTTGTCAATATTAATCTGCAACCACTGAATTTCGTATTCAAACTCCAACCTCATTGAATAAAAAAAAACTGTGATGGGTTTGAGTATTTTTGTCTGTAACGCCACATTGGCATTTTCCTAGTGATCAGGAAAAGGACACATTCAGGCACTAAAAATTTTCCTGTTACGCTACAAGTCTAATGCCAAGCAAAAATCTTATTTGATACAAAATTTTTACAAAGTTACTGTGTAATTGAAGAGGCTTAGATACTGAACAAATCACATATGTGCCTGGTACAGCAGTAGGCATCCCATAACTCTGAAGTTTACTGTGGCAACTTCAAAACAAAACAAACCAATCTAATGAGTCTGTCAGCGGCTTTTGCCTCTGGTTTTAACATTTTCAAATCTCTGATCTCAGGTAAACTGTGTAATTAGTACAAACTGGTTTGAGAATCTTAAAGAAACACTAAGTAACGAGAACATCAGATTAATCATGATTTTAGCATAGAGTATGATAGTAACTCACCAATCCAGTCCATTGCATAAACTTTAAGCCCATGATCATTTAACAGCTTTGCAAAATGGTTGTATCTCCCACTGCAGCACACTAACTGATTGTCAGCAAGATCCACCATGAAAACCCATGTTAATATATAAAATTATGAATATATATACCTATGCTCATTTAGTCCATGTAACAGAACAACGATGCCCCTGCAGGAGTTGAAAATCAAAAAATAATGTCAGGATACTTTGTCTAAACTAAAGTAAACAATGAAGAAAATTGTTCATGAAATCCAGTACCAGTATATACCATTTTATGTGATGAACTAGAAAAGCATTACATCATACATTTATACCCCCAACACATAATGCCTCCAGCAAATTGAAAGTTCCCTCAAGTCAAGAAAATAAAGCATACACTTGTTCCATAACATAACTAATTCTAACAGCACAAGATATTGAATACAAAGCCTACACTATTTTTTTTGGTAAATTCATGCAGGCATAGTCACATACATCCACATTGGTTGAAACAGTCCATCATGTTTGCTTCTGTTGAGAAAATTAAACATAAAATATCATCGGATAGTGCATCCATGCATGGCTTCATCTTTCTAAACCAGAGAAAACAGAGTTTCTAATACCCACCACAAGTGTCAGGTCCAGGAAATGGAAATCATTCCTGAATCCTGAAGCAGCATCCGAGCAAACATGTGCAGCCACAATTTACCACACTATTATACCACAAGGCAGAGACTATTCTTGGACACACTATGTCGGCCCAACAGAATGATTAGGCCCTTGTAATCTAGTCCACCTTAACGTTACCTAGTCTTATTATTGGTGAACAAAAAAAGCTTGTCATGTAGCCCTTCGTCTTTGCACGGGTCTAATCCCCACAAGAACATCACATATGAGGAACGGACAAGCTTCCACTCTCAGTAGAATATTCTGATACTATTTGATGATTCTATACTACAAGACAAATGGCCCTAAAAAGCAACCACCAAAAACAAAAATCTGCGGTTTATGCCCCCTGCTCGACGGTACGAACACAGATTGAATAAAATCCCGCCAAATTAACACTACAAGCAATGCAGAGGGCGTGTCTATCATGGCTAAAACTTCCGCCATGCTCGTCGATCACAATAAACAAATTGTCAAAACTAAGCGCCTTCCTACCTAGCAAATATTGTAGATGATGAAATAATATTTTCAAGTGGTGGTGGGTAGGGAGGTGTGAATACTTGACGCGATCGGCGGCGGCCGGGGTCCAGGACTGCGTGAAGAGCGCGTCCCCCCTGGCCGTCTCGAACACGGCGAACTCCCTCCTGCTGCTCCCCGTCCCCGCCTCCTCCTGCAGCCTCCGGATCGCCATCTCCCGCCTCGCCGCCGCGTCCAGCTCCACCGCCTTCCTCCATCCCATCTCCTCCTCCTCCTCCTCCTCCTCCTCCGCCGCCGCCGCGGCCATCTCGGACGCGGGCGGCACCGCGAGGCAGAGCCGCCGCCGCCGCGGAGGCCGCGCCGCCCTCGCCTTGACAGGAGCCACCGCGACGACGACCCGCACCCCCGCGGCCGCCGGCCGCCGCCGCCGCCGGAGCGAAGGGATCGCCGCCCTCCCCGCCGCCGCCGGCGAGGCCGTGGGGGCCCACATGTCGGGGAGGAGGAGGAAAAAAGAAAAAAAAAACGCACACTAATACTATGGAAAATGGAAGCTTCGCCTTCTCCGATGGTTAAGAAATTTTCTCGAGACTATATTTAGGT
The DNA here is from genome assembly GCA_008326285.1 of Oryza officinalis. NCBI lineage: Eukaryota > Viridiplantae > Streptophyta > Magnoliopsida > Poales > Poaceae > Oryza > Oryza officinalis. The sequence goes on from BDMV01000009.1 coordinate 21,530,505, forward strand.
GGCGGGCGGTGGTCCAACGCGGCGGACGTGGGCCCGGTGGGGAGGGCATGGCGTGTCTCTCGAGCGGAGATGGCACGTGGGCCCTTGAGAAGGCAGTAGTACCTTGGTGTACGGGACCCACATGTCAGTGGAATATACGGGTTTAGTTCACGGGGACGAGAGGAGGAGTGGACCGGGTGTATTTATTGATGAGGCGGTGGTTGTCTGGTTGATCAGTGCCGTTGGGGCCCGTTTAGGCGTTTATCCTCAGCAAAGTCACGTTTACGTCTTTTTTTTATAAGGAAAAATTCAAGAAATATCATTAATAAACATTTAAATTCAAAAAATATCATTGATGAGTGCGAGTTTCATAAAATGTCATTGTACAAACGATTTTGTTTCAGAAATGTCATTGCCGTTAGAATTCCGTCCATCTCACGTCGTTAAATGCATTGTTTATCCTATAGCATTTAATGGAGGAATGTTAACAGAACCTTAACGGCGATAGCATTTTTATGACAAAGTCGTCTATACGATGGTATTTCATGGAACTTATACTTGTCAATTGGATGCTTGTCAGTAGTATTTTTGGATTTTCTCTTTTTATAACGATTGTGGTTGACCCGAACTAGCCCAGCCAATGTTGTGTTCCATTCATTTTTATTTTTAGTTATTGGGATGATATGATGATAATACCGGAGTTAGTGATGTTTAAGATAATTTAAGACGAAGATGAAATCAACATACACAAAACAAGAACGTAATTGATCTTCTTTCATGTGCATATCATTTTTTTATTTATGCAAATGAATTGAAGAACCAAACTAAAATGGGTTGGTTGAAGCTATTCTTTAGAATTTCAAACTAGGAAAAGTGATCGACCGAAATGAAAGAAAGGATTTATAAGCCCTGGCCCTGTAAGCCCATCATTCAACACCTATGGTAGCGTATGATTAATTATGTTTTAATTATTATAAACTTGAAAAATAGGTTTATTTGATATTTTAAAGCAACTTTTATATATAAAATTTTTACAAGAAACACAAATAACAAAAACTAAGATAAAATCTACATCTTATTAAGAAAAGAACAAGACATGACGTTTTTCTAAAGATAAATGATTTTTTTACCTAATTTAAGAACAAGTTTTTTTAAGATGAACCTAGGACAAGTTTAATGGTAGATGGAATAGTGCATGTATTACGAAGAGTCAAATGTTTTTAACATAAAAATGGAAGTAAAGTGTTCCCTTCGTTTTTTTGTGTTTGACATTGTTGACTTATCTGAACATTCATTTTATTCAAAATTGTTGTACATATATGTTAAAATACAAATCATACTTGAAATACTTATAATGATAAAATAAGTCACAATAAAATAAATGATAATTAGATAACTTTTTAGTAGGACGAATGGTCGTCCAAAAGTGAACGACATTAAGCATATAAAAAGAAAAGCAGAGTAACCTTTATCCTGAGGTGGACCTAAGCATATATTGTAGGGATGTTTAGCATAACTATCCCTTTGTTTTATATTATAAATTACTTTCCAAGTTTATAGAAAACATAACAATATCTTTGATACAAAATAAACATATTATCAAATTTTGGTGTTATAGATGTTGCTAATTTTTTCTATAATCTTAGGCTATGTTCGTTTGGAGTAGGTGGAAACTCTTTCTTCATTGCACAAAAAACAAAACAGCGAATTAATACATGATTAATTAAGTATTAGCTATTTTTTAAAAAAGATTACTATGATTTTTTAAAACAACTTTCGTATACAAAGTTTTTACAAAAAAAAAAACACCGTTTAATAGTTTGGAAAACGTGCGTGCAGAAAACGAAAGAGGTGAAGTTGGGAACTCACACTAAATAACACAACCTTAATCAAACTTACAAAAATTTAATTAAAAAAATCAAAGCAGCTTACAATTTGAAACGCAGGAAGTACATCATTAATCAAGACTGACCCAACCACCAACTGAATGCATAATGGATTGATGAGTGGTTGCTTTCGACAATGAAAAAATGTTTAAACATCGTGTTGAATTGTGCAACTCATATAGACTACTCCCTCTGTCTCAAAATATAACGAATTTTAGATAAATGTGACACATCCTAGTACTACGAATCTGAACAGAAAGATGTGTTACATCCACTAAAAATCTCTTATATTTTCGAACGAAGGATCAGAGCATATGGTTTGATATGTTAAAACATATCATTGTCATCGCCAAACTGCATGCATAGGCATTTTGACTCTTGAGTGGGTTGATACAGTCTTTTGTTTTGACCATGTACCTAGGGGTTTGGTGACCTAGATTAGACATACCGATTATAATTTTCATCCAAAAAAAGAAGTCTATTCTACGTGGCACGAGAGATCTGGAGTACTTCGACTGTCGTGACATCAGCAAAGTACATACGTGTAAATGTGTTTTTGGTATCACTACTACCCGTAGCACATAGTTTTACATGTTACAACTACGTTGATGTCTAACAGTTCAAACCATGGCCCCACGTGGCACCCGACGTATAAAATACGGGGGGCGTTTTACAGTATGTTTTGAAGATATGATTAGCCGTACACAAAACGAAAAATATAATTAAATACGTTTTAACTTAGTATTAACTATTAAAATTTGAAAATAGATTTATTTAAATTATTAAAATAATTTTTGTATAAAAAATTTTACATATGTTTTATAGCTTGTAAACGTGCTAACGAAAATCAATATGAGCCAAACGGAAAGTTTAGAACGGGCCCGTTCGTGCATTTCGGCACGTGCGCGGCGCAGGGAACCGGTCCACGAAGCAAAAGGCGTGGACGCGGTCCACC
>BDMV01000009.1:21533345-21563230 GCA_008326285.1 Oryza officinalis
CAAAAACCAATCGAATCGAATCGAATCGAGTCGAGTCGCCGCCGGAGCCGGAGCCGGAGACGGAGACGGAGACGGGAGCGGCGCAGCGGTAATGGCGAGCCTCACCCTGCCGCCGGCGCCCACCAACCCTCGCCAGGACGCCATCGACCTCCACAAGGCCTTCAAAGGTCCCCCCCTCCCCTCCCTCACCACCTCAAATTTCTGTAGCTTTCTTTCCCCTTGGGGGAGTCGACGCGATCGTAGTGGGGTTTGGCGAGCTGATGATAGTATACCTCTAGGGGTAAGGGGTTTCCGTTGCCGCGCTGGGCTGTGACGGCAAGGGATTTGCGGTTCAGCGGCCGTTTCGTTGTAATGGATTTTAGTGTTTGTGTGGTCTCAGATGTGTTGAGGCTTATGGGGGAAGTGGGGGAATCGCCGTTGAAGTATCCACTGGATGGTCATGGATTGAATTCAGATGTTTTTTTTTTGTTTTGGAAGCATTCTGGTCGAGGTAGAATTGTTGTCGTTGGAGTCTTAGACCAGTCAGATATTGAAAACCTGGAACAGGACGGGCCGAGGTCGGGAATGGGACAGCTTTCAAGGGTTCTAGTGGTGGTAATTGCATCGACTAAGACTTATTTGACTCATTTTAGAATTGCCCCGAACAGAATTTGGAGTCAAGTGGATTTATACGGAGATAACTACAGTCTTGTTCCCATCTCAACAGGTTCATTTTCAGGGTCAAAGTGCACAACCGTGTAGTCTAACAGCTGCTGGATGTGGGTGGCATTGGTATAGAGCACATGGTTAAATTGAAAAGAAAAAGGAAGTTATCATATCATCTATGGTAAAAAAGAATTCATTTTGGATGATATTGACAAGCTTGTTTTCGTTATCATGTTTGCGACTACAGAACCCCATGTGTGATTTACATGTTGAAAACACAGATATACAAGTCATTTAGGACATTCCCAAGTCATTCAGAAAATATGTTTGACATAAAAAGAATTACATATTATGAATATCTTCACTATGAATTTTATAACATAATTCTTATGCTTCAATCTATATAACTCTTTACTTATTTATAGTCAAAGCTAGAAAAGTTTGACTGAGACAAATCCTCAAACGACTTATATGTTTGATTTTCTGGTTCATTTTATCATCTATTACTTTCTCTGTAAAATAAATTTTCTTTAGATTGGGTATGGCTTCATATGATTTACTAATCTCTGGTTGCTTCCAAAATTAAGTACCACCAACTCTGTTTTCCCCCTGGTACACAAAGCCCTAGGCAATTGCATTACCCATTTGATGTGACCATTTTTCCCTGGCTATTTGTTTGGTGTGCTAATCTGCAGGCAAATACTCAGGAACTCAAAAGCCAAACTGAGTAGGAGTTGGAATGAAATTATTAATTGTAGGGTAAAATGCAAAGCCAGGTTGTGAGATCCGAATTGTGACAAATATTTGTGAACAATTTTTGTGGTCAAAGGTGACAATTGTGTGAAAAGGGTGGAGTAACTCCATTTTAGCAATTGAGCAGTTTGCATAAATACAGCCTTTACTTGAGATATTGTGAAATTTTCATTACTAGCTAGTAGCTGCCCTGCTTTATGTTCTTATTTTCCTTTTGATTTTGACCTGCTGATGGTCTTACAGGGTTGGGCTGTGATAGTACAACAGTTATAAATATACTTACTCATCGTGACTCGATGCAACGCGCGCTCATTCAACAGGAATACAGGACTATGTATTCTGAGGATCTCTCTCGCCGTATATCATCTGAACTCAGTGGACACCACAAGGCATGCAAAATTCTAGAAGAATTCCTTGTTTTACTGAATAATAGATCAAATTATAAAGCTAACTGTAGCGATATACTTAATCAAATAATCTGTAAATTCAGATAGTAGCCAAGTGATAATTAATACAAGTTACTTCGATAGATGTTAACCAAATATTTGTCAACTCACCTCTGAAAAGAGTTAATTTACTCTAGATTGATGTGCTATATATGATTAACTTTGTTCATGATTGCAGAAAGCAATGTTGCTATGGATTCTTGATCCTGCTGGACGAGATGCAACTGTTTTGAGAGAAGCTCTGTGTGGTGATACTATTGATCTGAGAGCAGCCACTGAGATAATATGTTCCAGGACACCATCGCAGCTGCAAATAATGAAACAGACTTATCATGCAAAATTTGGTACTTATCTTGAACATGACATTGGCCAGCGCACATCAGGCGACCATCAGAAGGTCCTATTCTTATTAGATTATCTGTCGTATTTTTTGTTTGACTTCTTACATGGACAACAACATTGGCACTCGAATTGCTTGTCTTTTGTACTTTTGGAAGCAGTTTCTGAAACATGGATATTTTGCTATTTCTTTTCTCAGAAATATTGTAATAGCCAGTAAAACTCTTTATCTTGGCATCTATCTATGGTTTCACCTTACCTGTGATTTACAAAGAGATCTGCACGATGGGCTTACTGCCAGAGGCGGAGACAGGGGGATGGCCAGTGGCCTGGCCCCCTTCAATATTTTGTTTTACATATAATCATATAATTAATTAGGTAAATAACCTAAGTACTTATATTAGGCCCCCTCCTAGACTCTTAGGCCCCTCCTATGTCTAAATCCTGGCTCCGCCGTTGCTTACTGCCCAATATGCCGATTAATATTTTCATATTAATATACATGTACGAATTCACTTGCATTTTTCTGCTGAAGGCAGTGAATGATGTAATGTATGTTTCAGCTCTTGCTTGCTTATGTTGGGATTCCACGCTATGAAGGCCCTGAAGTTGATCCTACTATAGTGACACACGATGCAAAGGACCTCTATAAAGCTGGTGAGAAAAGGCTGGGCACTGATGAGAAGACCTTCATCCGCATTTTCACTGAACGCAGCTGGGCACACTTGGCATCTGTTGCCTCTGCTTACCATCATATGTATGATCGGTCACTAGAGAAGGTAATAATACTGTTGTCCTTTTTCTTGTATACATGTGTTGGCCTCTCACTCTCATGGAACTTATCAATGTAATCACTGAGTTTCCTTCATTTATGGTAGGTTGTGAAGAGCGAAACATCTGGAAACTTTGAACTTGCTCTGCTAACGATCCTCAGATGTGCTGAGAATCCAGCCAAGTATTTTGCAAAGGTATCTCATTCATGCGGTCTTCAGAAAGAAAATTTATAAGCATTATGGTACTATTGTTTCGTTCGGGAGGCAAATTCACCAAATAGTGCACCAAGTTTTCTTGTTAACATACATTCCTTTTTTATCCACATGAAGTACGGTAGACAGCTGTGTAGCCAGTATTTGATTCAGCAAATTATTTATAACATCTGGAAATCAATGTGTTGCCCCATCCATTATCCATATCAATATCTATACTACTTTTAATGTTAATAGTAGTGGCGGCAGTGAATCTGTGACCACCACCCTTCACTGATGTGTGGGCCCACAATGTTGGTATAGTGTTGGTGTTTTATCCTGAAGCAACATAGCTTTGTGTCTCTGGCTTTGGCTAACTCAGTAAGCATCCAAAAAGTTGATGGCAAAAAATGGCTGGATAGGTATACATTTTTAGGCTTTAAAATGAATGCCAAAGGTTTTTTTTCAAGATTCCATGGCAATGCACGGACAAATCAGCTAGTTGAGCATAAAGCCTGCATGATCCGGCTGAGCTCTGTAGTTATCTTATTTTCTGTGCATCTCTAGTTGCAATCCACAGGTGTCTTTTCCTCATACTCCTATGAAATAATCACATGTCTGAATCCTCTGTTTCCTTTATTCTCCTTAACACACCTGGACTGATCACTAGTGTGCTTATCTTTTTAGGCTGGTAACTAGTCTTATTGATGTTTCTATTGCAACATGCTGCTAATTCTAGATGTCTAATGCATATGAATTTTTTTCCATGGCCATTAATGTGGTTATCTGTTTATGCAGAGGTGCTTAGCATCCTCAAACCAACTGACACATAAAGAACTTTAGGAGTAATTGTGTTATGCTCTCCATTTAATTTTCTTGGTTTGGTAGTTGTGATGACCTTTTTTTTTTCTCCCTCAATCATATAAATTAAGGTCTTGCGGAAGTCCATGAAAGGTATGGGTACCAATGACAGTACACTTATAAGGGTTGTGGTAACAAGGACTGAGATTGACATGCAATATATCAAGGCTGAGTACTACAAGAAATACAAAAAATCATTAGCTGAAGCTATCCATTCTGAGACTTCAGGAAATTATCGAACATTCCTCCTTTCTCTTGTTGGTAGCCATTAGGTATGTCCTCTAGTGCTCCTGCCTTCTATGCCACAATATGTTAGTTAACTCTTGTGTTTTCCCTCTGCTTTTCTTAGGCTACATTTCGTTGACTCTCTGGCACTTGACGCTCCATGGCTACATCCTAAATGCAGTGGTTCTACCTGGAAACTGTACAATGTCGCCATCATCGTGCTCCCTATTCGTGTGTGTGCTTGCTTAAATATGTGTGTATATATAACCTGGGCATTAAATAGTTGGTGCTTAATATGGTTTGGTTGTTCCATCTGACAAGTCACTCGTTACTCGGTGCGTTTATTCGAATAAGTGATGGTATTTGGTCATTCTGCTTGTGTGTTGCCTCTAGTACCGTAACTGAAGTTCAAATTTGGTCTGTCCAAGACTAAGGGCTGCAAGTCTGCAAGTGGGTCAACCATGAACCCACGTCGGGTAACCCACTGATTTGGTCTAGAAGTGGGTTCACGGGTTGACCCACTTGCACCCTTAGTCGAAGTTCAGAAGGAAAAAAATGCAGGTGGTTTCCTATGCCCTTCGACTAAACTCACTAAAGGGCTTTTCTGATATCGTGTCATGTACTCATGTCTGCCCGTATACCATGGAGTGAGACTAACGCATCTAATATTTCTGATGCACTGCCTGGAGTGATGTGAACGAACCAATGGAAAGTTTCAGCTGCCCAACTACTCCCCAGAAATTCAGAGATAATTTACTGAGCGTGTATAATGGTGAATTGATTCGCATGATGCACCATTCAAACAACTTATAGAGAATGGTGAGCATGAATGCCAGCAGGTTATGGTTAATCTGAAGAAGGAACACAGAACTGAATATTTACATGTACAGAACTACAGATAAAAACCAGGTAAGATTTCATCAGAAACAACATAATGACATTGTCCTGCGCCCAAAACTGGTTCATTCACAGGATACATCACTACAAAAGAAACTGAAGCGAATTTTTTTTTAAAAATGATCTCAATTTCTCATCCTGAACTTGTGCCGATTGATCAGTTAATAGCAAGATCCAGGCATTTCCTTGCAGCAAACCAAATAATCCAAAATAATGCAGCCCAACCTGCAGTTAAACAGCACGGTCAAATATGGCATTAGTTGAGCACGACTGGATATCACTACAAAGTTAGTGCAAATGGTATACCCTCCCTTCATAATATCTAATGATGTGTAACATTATTTCCTATTCAAGTTGGCGAAATCTTGAGACAAGAAAGCAGGGCTAGCTGTTCTTCCTGCTTGGCTCACCATTTGCAATTGCAAAAGAAACTATCACTGGAAAATGTACTGAAAATAAGAAGAAAATTGCATGTGGAGGAGAGGAGTAGTAGCCGGCAAGGTCGACGAGATGTAATATACCAGAGGCGATCGTGATGGCGACGACAGTCGCCGCCGTCGTGGCCGCCACGACGAAGATGACGACCGACAACGCGCCGACGTACGCCACGGCGAGGAAAGCGGACAGCGCCGCCAGGGAGACGACCGCCGAGACGGCGGCGGCGCTCGTCGCCGCGGCGACGAGGACGAACACGACGACCAGGAGCACCGTCAGCGCCGCGAGCGCCACCGATCCGACCTGCAGACGAGAAGAGACGAAGACGACACCGGATCGATCACACCCAGCTAGCGATCACGCGTACGTGCACGTCTCCCGATCGATCAAATATAATGCGTGCGGTGGCGGGCGGCGCAGGCTGAGGCTGAAGCTCATCGATGCGACGAGGAGCGCGCGGGCGGCGCCGCCGCGCCTCGTCCACGCCGCGAGGCCGCGCGCGGCGCCGTGGCACGCGTCGCGGAGGAGCCGGCCGCCGTCGACGCAGCCACGGAGCACGGACGGGAGGGAGGCCATGTCCATGTCCATGTCCACCACCACCTCCTCGCCGGAGGAGGAGGAGGAGGAGGCAACGCCGCTGGCGCGCGCGGCGCCGTCGTCTCGCGCGACGTCGACGTCGTCGACTATCCCTCGCTCGGGGAGACGAGTGAGTCAAAACGCGCGCGCGTGTCGTTCGCGTGGTCGATCCGATTTTGTGCTGATTTGGCATGCAGCAAGCAGGGACTGACACGTGGACATTGCCTTAGCTCTCGTTTAGCCGACATTACTCTGTTTTATTTATGTCTACAAAACACCAATATATCTAGACCATATGTAACACACACATATATAGTAAAATTAGTTGAGGCACCATGTTACCCGGGCATCATGATTCAAATTGAGTATATATCTAATTTAAATAAGTATGAAATTTTTTTTGAATGTTTAGATATGAAAATTAATTTCTTTACTAACTAGTTCAAACAAGTTTGGACTGATTTTAAATATTTTTTATTAGATTTTGATTCTAGGTACATAAAATCCAAACATATAATTAGTTAGACATGTAGTATATATATACACACATTAAAAAAGATGTCCGTGTGTTGTAATGGATGATTTTAAGCATATATTTTAAATCCACTGACATGGATAATAAAGATATTAATACCAAGCAACTAAAGCTACCGATCTTACACTAACTCCAAAAATAATTTACACCTATATGTATCGTGTCTGATTAGAACTTATGCAATTAATATTCTGTTAACTAATTAATTCTTCAGTTTGTCACAACCTTAATTATCCAAACATGCTAGATCAGATTAATTACCGTGCAACATTATGACCGGCGCATCGAAACTTCACTTTGTCAATTATATATGTGTTTCAGATGATGTGGAGAATGCTTTGCGGTCTGGTTTTATCGTTCCTGCATTACACAATAATCTTGTACGTGAACTCGTTTGTTCCGATGATTACTTCTTGTTAGCTTTGTGCCCCGGATTGTCGCGTCGATGCTGCTGCTCCAAGGAGTGCACACGCGCGTTGCACATACTCCGGCAATGGGCCGGGTTCATCAAGAAAAACGCCGAACCGTCAACGTGCGAACATGTGCCCTCGCCGGCATGCACGCGTGGCCACAGGATTCACTCGTTTAACCATAGCAGGTATTGCTCCCGGCAAGTCGTCCCAGCAGACGGCGATGCCTTCGTTATTTCGACTGAGAGTCCAAACCAACGGCTCCTGAAGGGAATATTTATCGATAAAATTTCTTCCAAAAATTTATCAGATATAAATACAATACAATATAATTGTAGTGTAATTATATAAGATCAATGTAACTTTTACATAATTTTAAATCTTACTTCAAGATTGGTGCGGGAAAAAAAAACTTAGCACACACGGGTGAGAAGATTCGGTCTCGTGACCTCTGCTTCGCTAAAATAGCTTGTTACCGTAAGATTTTTTTAAAAGTTATATGCAAATTTTAATGTACTTATATTATGATTGTACTATATTTACATCCGATAAATTTTTAAGATCGACAAATATACAGATATACCCTCTAGACAATTAGACAAGCGTATATTACACACCCTTTTTTCCAATTAAATGGAGTTCAAAGAGATGAAGGTCAGTTGTAAACCTCTGATCATGCCAAAGTTTTATTATTGAAAGTGCATTTGCATGTGCCAATTGTAAGCACAACAATTTGAAATGTTGATGAGTGGAGTCATGCATCATTAACTCCAACGCACCTCTGAAGCTAAAATATAGAAATAAGTGATCGGGCACGCCTCGTGCCGGCATGGCGCGTGATCAGGCCCGACAGCCTGAGTTGCTATTTTTGGCATGTGAGATTTGGGCGGCGTTTTATTGGTGGCCTTATTTTCTTTTGTTTGGACATGTGTGTTATCCTTTTTAGGCTTTTGGGCTTTTCTCTTATAGAGTAGGCCAAAATCCAGATTGCAGGCCATTTGTTTTGTTTTGTTTTTTAAATTACATTTTAAATGCATTTCAAATTTATACGTACGAAATATGTACTTACGCATAAAATTTGTGTCTAAAGTTTATACGTATACCAAAGTTTTATAGATTTATACACAAAGGTTATATGTATAAACTTTATATATATGTATATACATATAAATACAAAGTGTGTATATATGCACATATAAATACAAAGCTTATACAGTATGTGGGAGGTAGGAGGCTGGGCTCAAAGGGCAAGTGCTGATCCGATCACGGGCGCATCCCAACACACAATCAGTCACGCATTAGCGACCGCCTCTGGAGCTTCCCCAATATATTACACACTTTGTATATAAGACTATTAATAGTTCAACATATTGTCTATATAGTCATGTGAAACAATGTATTGTTGTTTTGTTGATAAAAAAAGAGGATATCGTTCTAACGCATGACATATAATTTGTTAGGATTGTACACGGCCGGTTTGGGCTTGCTAATTAACCTAGTCAACCTGCCAAACCAAACCAAACCAAACCAAACCGTCTTGCTGGTTTTGTATGTGCTGGGTTGGGTCACGGTTCAACCCGTCCAAACCCAGCTTCTCCACCGCAAAAGCCAACGCCACTCTTCTGTCGTCACTGTCAACTCGTCATTTGTGTCTTTACATACGGTTTGACGGAGGCAGTTAAAATACAGTATCAAATCGGTGACAATGAATAATGTAAAATTAACCATGTGTATCCACTATTTAGGCTGAGTTCGCGAGGCGCTCTTCCGAGCGCCTCGGTGCGTTCCAAACTCAAAACACAGTAGTCACTGTTGTGTACTGTGCGTGATACTATTTTGACACTGTTTGATACTGTTTGGCACTGTTTGATACTGTATATGTGCTGCGTGTCGCTGTGCATTTACTGTTTGCACTGTGCGTGTTTTCGTAGCCATCGAGACGCTCGGAAAACCGACTCGCGAACTCAGCCTTATACTATTATATAACGTGCGTAAAAGCGACGAGTGAATTAGGTATCGTTGCTACAATCTATCCATTATTGTCTCATTCGTCCAACGGATTAGAAGGAGAGACATTTTCTCAAGGGATCTACAGGTTTCCTAGAATTAATACGAGTGGTTAGGGTTAACCGGGAGAGCTATTGGAGTAGAATAGACAACTTTACAGGCACCCATTGATCGCAAATAGTATAAATTAATTAATTGATGCTTACATAGTTTCTAATCAATTAAAAAACTCATGTCCCGTTTGAGTTTGTTAAAGATAAAGATTAAATACGAACAATAAAAAGAGAAAGCCATTAGCGTATAATTAACCGAGTTTTAAAAGCTTAAAAAATTAAATTTATCTGATATTTTAAAACAACTTATTCAAAACTGAAATGTCGCGCTCATGGATGGCAGTTGAGACGTACCACGTAGTTAAGTGATAGCAATAGTGCCAATTTAGTGTTAGCTTTTGAGCTGGCGACATAGCGAGGAAGCTTCGTGGTGGATGGATTGTGGATCGGTGTTTTCTTGTGATTGGTTGATGCGGTCTCATGGTGGTAGTAGGCCAGTTAGGTGAAAGGGAAAGAGCAGCCTGCACGCAACTTATCTTCTCACGCCTTTCTCTCCCTCACGCACCGTCGACACCCATCCCCTTCCTCTGCCCTTCTTGGCTTCCTCCACCCATCCGCCTCATCTGATGCCGGCGAGCTCGTGACGGCGGTCCGGCTGTTGATGGATGAGTGGTGGAAGGGTGAGCATGACCAGCGAAGAAGGCAGTGGTGGCGATGATGGCTACATCTGACGACGAAGGAAACAACGGTGATGATAGCAATGACGATGAGGAAGGCGGCAGCCATGGCGTCATAGAGGAGAAGACGACTGCAACCACCGGCATGAAAGAAGAAGACCGCGACGGTGATGACGACGACCTCGACCACGGTGGCGGTGGCGACAACAACATTGACCACTGCGCTAGCAGCGACGACGAACTCGACCACCGCAGCAACGATGACGACGACCTCGACCTCGACTGCTTCATCTAGTTACTGACCAGATCTTGATGAGAATGACTCATATTAGTTGATGGTGAGCTTTTGGTTGCTTGATTTAGCGGCACCGGGCTCGTCGGCAACAGATTGGGCGGCGCTAAGGAGGATGAGATTCCTGTTTCCGTTCAAGCGATGAGGCTGATGACTGAAGAGGCAAGGTGAGACGAGGGGATGAGGCTGGGGCCTAGGGATGATGAGCGGAAGCGGACCTGCTGCGCGCGCCCTATGCTCCTCCGTCTTTCCCGCGCATGGACCACCTTCTTGGCTTTCTCCTCTGGATTCTGGCCGCTCCTCTTCTCCCCTGGGTAAAAATCACTCGTATTCCCCTCCCGCTCCTCGTGGATAAGCTTTTTCGGCTCGGTTGCTTGGTTCCATAAGGTGCTATGTGAGTTCTTGCATGTTTTGGTCACGATCTATGTTGTAGTCTGGTAGATTATTCCATCCGATACTATTGGAAGGGGAAAAGGCGATAGTTTCATAATTAGGTACTACTACTGATTTATTCTACCCTATAATTCACCAACTCGATTTACTTATTCATCATTCATCATTGGACAAATCTAACGATTCTCATCACTCAAACCTTATCCAATGGCCCACGCTTATCCCTCAGCCCCTCAATACTCTCTCCCGTAACTCCCGTACCCTCTCTTCCGATCGCTATCCTCCCCTTCAATCGCATCTTCCGCCAGCCGCCGCAATGCCCATCCCCCTCAAACGTCGCAACGCTCCTCCCGCTTGGACACCCTGCCTCAGCGCCCAATCCACGTCGTCAATGTTCTGCTCCTCCCCGTCAGTCACCTCGCCCCCTCCCCTTCCAAACCCTAATCCTCCTCTAATCTATCTCTCTCATAGACACTGCCACTGATGGACTACCGCCAGGTCACCATCGTGTTGCACCATCGTGTTGCTAAAGTTGACTGTTGCGCCTCTTCTCAGTGCCCTCCATCCGTCGCGTCCTCCTGAGTACTTTGCCGACACCACGTCTCCACGCTCAGCTGCTGGCTACCGCGTCGCCCACGTCCACGGCGAGACCGTTTGGATCCGCGTCTCCCCGATCCCAGTGACGCTGCCAGGAAGATCTCCATCACACTCGTGCGACCCTTGATTACAACGCCTCCGACAGGGCAGTGCAGATGAGAAGGTATGGGCATCTGATCATTGAGAAAAAGGATGAGATTTGAACCCTTTCGAGAATCACTGTGGCAGGAGTTTTGCACCTAGCCTGGTTCTATGTTCATTGTAGTTAACTATACTACTCAAATAAAAGATACCGGTGGTTCCTCAAACTATATATATGATAAAATGTTTCAGTGTCATGATGCTTGCTGTCATATTTACATTGTTCATTTATGCATGGGATACTTTTTTCAGATGCATTTATTTTTTCAAATTCAGATGCTCAATTGCTGTTATTCCCTTGATTTTGGATTCTCTTCTATACTTGTTGTAATTTATCTTGTGGTGTACTGCTGTTGACGCCGAATGCGTACCGCCGATGAGGATCCAGCGTGCGGACACAAGAAGGCCTGGGAGATCTGCTTAGCTCCAGTGCAGGTCCTAAAATTGATGAAGCGCGGGCGTGCCAGTCAGTTTGATCCTGTCACTGACAAGATATGCAAAATAGCAGAACAAAAGGTCTATCGGCCGGTAGGCCGATAACCAAAACAACCGGTCGGCCGATGATAACATGATGATATAGCAATGTGATATAGCATAATCCAAATATAAAATAAACATTGATCTAAGGATTAAAGCATGCATCGGCCAGAGGTCCGATAGCATAAATTCTCAATAAGCAAATAAACAATAAATATTCTGTTGTCATCGACTAGATCCAATCTATATGTAAAACTCTTGGGCCGATGCAACGTCCAGATAACTCACCGGCTTAAACCCCGGTGAAACCCTTATTGGCAATCGACAGGCAGGCTAGAGATTACGGTTCTAATCACGACTTAGCGGCACTAAGTATGAAAAGAAACGCAAGATCTAGACAATCAAGCCTTCAACTGATTTTCAGGGTGATGGATACCTTAGTCAATCTAATCTAGCGAGACAATTTAGTCGATACCGGCGTAAATCCTAAAACGAATCTCGATCGATACGACTAAATCGAGACGCCAAACCAGATTGACTAAGATATATGATAGTAGGTGCTTACGTTGACGAGATCAGAACGTCGAAGCCCTAGCCCCGATAGCGCAGACAGCCATAACGAGACTTACCCCTCGCGGGAAGGGCATGAACTCGCTGAAGAAGACGAAAAGTAAAGGTTGGCGATGCGCCGAAGTTGTATTGATCGTGAGATGATTTTACATGAACCTTGGACTTACATATTTATACCCATAGACTAACAAAGATCCTAACAAAATACGACTCAAACTTTTCTAAAGATAAAAGGAAATAGATAAAGTCCTTATTGGACACTAAACACACTTTCCTAAAGATAAAAAGGAAACTAACAAATTCTTCCTAATTAATAGATACAAGCCGCATCCTTCTCAAACTCGGTCTTCTCTGGATAAGATCTTCCCGAATCTAACAAGAATCCGACTGCTGTTGGTGGCTGGTTTTAAGAAAACCCCCATCGGCCGATATAAGACTCTAGGCCGATACCAACCTTGAGCCGATATGGATCCTGAGCCGATAAGGATTTCAGGGCTTACCAAATTCTGGTGTTAACAACTGCCTTCTGAATGAAAACACCAAACCCGTACAGATACCCAATTGGTAAAAAGCATATGCAATGGCTTTTGAGTTTTGTCACAACCTACATTCGTTCTTTACCACAGTTCATGTATTTGATTCCATTTTACATAATGTGCCATGAGAGGCCACACGTCTATTGTGACAACTTATGATTTAGCCTCTATTGATGCAGTTCAAAGTGATCTGTGCATTGTTGTCTTAATCTTGAATGTTAGATCATTTGCTTTTATGCAATATTACACAAGCAACTGCAAACAACGGCCATTTCGTTAAGTTTATGTTTTTAATTGCTCCTTTTGATTGAATTTTCAGCTGCACTACCTATATTTTCTTTAGTATTTGTTATGACATCCACACATGCCTTTGTTTATAGAGAAGAAGATCAATGAGAATTTATTTTGACATGGTAGGTAAATTTCCAATTCAAGGGGGGCTCTGCGCCTTGTTCCTCAACAAGAAAAAGGTGAATTTTCCAATCGCAACTACACATCTTACATCAGGTTGTCAAGTTTTTAAACATTTATATGGGATTGAGGCTGCGACTACAAATCTTTTGCTCTATTTTTTTTTCTATCAAACTTTATCCTGTTTACTATCATATTCATATGTTTACATGGGATTGAAGTAGCCAGTGTTGATATAGATATATGCAAACTAGATTCAAGGATGCTGAATATATTTTTTTACAGTAAGTTAAGAAATATTTAAATTTCAGCAACTAGGAATCTGAAGAGGTTGGGTTTTTTTTCCCATTGAACGAAAGGCAGTTCATTATTTAGGAAGTTCTTCGCTTTTTTCCCTCAACAAGAAAAGGTGAATTTTCTCACTGGAAATTCTTTGGCTCTCCGATTCTTATTGCTTATTATTTATAAGTTTGCAGAATTTCAAGGGTTTCACTTTATTGTTCACTATAGCATGGTTTAGTTGGCCAACTAGGTGCAATACTCATTCTGGAATAGGAGTACTTAGGACTACCTACATATCCATTTTCATAAGAACAAAGCTAATTTTTTTTTGATGTAAGTAGTTAGCATTCTCTGTGCAAGCCTTCATTTTGTAGAAAGCTTTATAAGGTTCCCTGAGATAACGTTAGGCCATCAAAAATTGGGGTTTTCTGTATGAAACCCTCCATCTGTTGACTCATATTCCATGACTTTTAATTGCACTGATTATGCTACATCAACATATCGGTGTCATTTGTTTGGAAGCTGACTTTTGGATTGATTTGTTCTCTTTTTTCAGCAAAGTATCAATTTAGTGAGTCCAGGAGCCCTGACTCTACTATGGCTACCATTGTGCACATATGCAATCTAATTCAATTTTTTTTGTCTTATGTACCATCCAAGCATAGAATTGATTGTCCATTAACCACTTGAGGATTAGCTATTTCCTTGACCATCTGATTCAGTACCGCTTCTAGCACAAGTAAAAGGCTTACATTTCTACTCTGCAAAAATATAAGCCTGTTACTCTGGCATGCATGGTTTGTGCATTAAGGTCAATAAAGACTTGAAAAATATCATATGCAAATAGTTGATTTGTTACTATCAACTGTATTTTAGAAACACATTAAGTTGTTTTTTTAACGCATGCATTGCAACAGGGCATACCATGCTAATTTTTTGCGGCATCAAAAGTATTATGGAGTAATATGCCTGTGCTAAACGCTATGATGCAATTTTATTTGTCTTTAATAACTTTTAAAATTCATGTTAGCAAAAAATATTTTTATATGATCTGTGCATTTGAGCTTTAATTCAATTCATGTCGTACATCAAATATATTTCACGCAAAGTAAAATAATATGATATTGCGTGGACACAATAAATCTCAACGAGAATTAATTATATATAATCACTTCAGTATACAATATACGAGGGTAATATATGTTTAAAAAGTATAGAGTTATTCTATTAATTTGTTGCGGGCATAAACAAGTATCAAACTAAAGCATTTGATATATATATAGAATATACCCTATAGGTAAATAACTATCCAAAGTATATTTTTTATACTCGTTTCTATTTTTTGTATACTCGTTTCTATTTTTTGCCGAACTTTCTGCATGGATGTCTAACTGAAATTGTTTATATATAAGAATCATATATTATTATCACTATGAATCTCTTGTTTTGTCCAACACTTTCTTTGAAAATTCAGGTCTAATACTCTAATTTATTTTGAATCCTATTGTTACTCAAGGCACCGTTGAGGAGGAACGTTGCTGCTGCCAAGGAGGACGAGCTCGAATTGGTCTAGCGCGTCTTCATTGACGAGATCGGCCTCAAGTTGCAACCGTAGAAGTTTAACATGTTAGCTATCATCCTACAGGCCCATTGACTTGGTGCCTGTTGACTTGGTGTTGGTGTTATATCATATTCTTTTAGCAATAGTTTCTTTTACTAGTCTAAAAATCAAAACCGATTGATTATGTAAAACTAAGTCATTATTACTTTTTTTTATTAGTGCTAAATATGTCGATTGATGCGATATGTAACTTTGGTCACAATGCAATGTAAGATGGCATCTGATATTTGAAGACAATGTATAATGCATATGTAAAAATATAGTTATGCTTTTGTATCGGATCATAAGCTAGCTCCTATATATTTCAGCTATTTTGTCCTTTGACAGATGATACTTTAGTTTGAAAAAAAAATACAAGATTAACTATAACTGCCAACTAATCAATATGGCAATCTGGCAAATCTTGCTAAAGAATCACAAAAGCAGCCCTGAATTAAATTAACTGGATATTTTTTGATGATATGAATATTTTTAATAACATAGGTTCTAATAAATATCGTCTAGCATTAGTATGGGTTAGTACGGATAAGTTACTAGTCAACTTTTGGTAGGCTGCTGGTTTTTGATGTATGCGGCACAATTTATTTGTTTATGTGAGATGAACAAACTACGGTTAATTAGTGGAGTGATACTGGTAACATCCTTTAGGCTGAGTTCGTTTCTTTTGTTAAGATATATATTGGATGATCTCATCCATTCCGATGGTTTTGGGCATGGTAGTTGCCATTCGCTCTGGTTCTCAGAGATTGAGAAAGAGGAGCGACGGTTTGGTTACAACCTTTCCCAACCAACGCATCCCTTCCCCCTTTCCCAACCAACGCATCCCTTCTTCCTCTATATATTGTATCTCTTTGATCAATAAAGATGCTCTCAATTCTCTCGCATTTTTCTACTCTCAACACGTTATCAGCACTTTCGCTCCCGCAAAGGAAATCACGAAGTGAAAGAGAAGGAGAAGAAGCGAAGAAAAACAAACGAGAAGATGTCTAAGGATATCGCTCTGATTGAAGAGGAATTATGTCTTGTGAACAGTGGTACCACAAACTCTATACTTAGGGAGATCAAATACTTTCAAACTCTCAAAAAGAGATAAGGCAAAGTTTTGACCATCGCTGGACACGATACTGTGATAGTTGGCTCTGGACGAGCAATTATTACACTTTCAATGGGTACACAAATTACAATCGAGGATGCCTTACTGTATCCCGATTCAACTCGTACTCTACTAAGTTATAGAGATATCCGTCAAAATGGTTTCCACATTGAAACCCATATGTATAATTGAGAAGAATTTCTTCTCTTAACTAAACAAAACGGATATGGCAAACGCATTTGCGAAAAAATTCCATCTCTCACATCGGGGTTGTACTATACATACATTAAGCCTGCTACACATGTTGCGTATAAAGTAATTTTTCAAAATGTTGATGCATTCCACACTTGGCATGATCGACTTGGGCACCCCGGTATCGAGATGATGAGAAAAATTATTAGCAACTCTATTGGTCATCATTTGGTTACTGAAAAATTTCCCAAATCCTCTGATTTCGTATGCACTACGTGTGCTACTGGGAAACTAATTTTGAGACCATCTTATCTCAAAATTAGAGCCGAACCACTTAAATTCCTTGAACGCATTCAAGGTGATATCTGTGGCCCCATTGTGCCAAGATCTGGACCGTTCAAGTATTTTATGGTTTTGATTGACGCATCACTAGATGGTCTCATGTGTGTCTTCTATCGACACGAAACCATGCCTTTGCTAAACTAATGTCTCAAATTATAAGGTTGAAGGCAAATCACCCTGAACATAGGATTCAATCAATCCGTATGGACAACGCTGCCGAATTTACATCTCATGCTTTCGATGATTATTGCATGGCATTGGGAATTCAGGTTCAGCACTCTGTTCCATATGTCCACACACAAAATGGTTTGGCTGAATCATTGATCAAAAGAATCAAGCTTATTGCTAGACCATTATTGATGAATTGCAAATTACCTTCGTCATGTTGGGGTCATGCAGTACTGCACGCTGCTGACCTTGTCCAACTACGACCAACTGCATATCATAATACTTCCCCAATGCAGTTAGTATGTGGAAATCCTCCAAGTATTTCCCATTTGCGTAAGTTCGGATGTGCTGTATACATACCGATCTCACCACCACAGCGTACTGCTATGGGCCCACACAGGAAAGTGGGGATCTACGTGGGATTTAAATCTCCGTCGATCATAAAGTATTTAGAACCTTTAACAGGTGATCTATTTACTGCCCGGTTCGCTGACTCTATTTTTGATGAGGAACATTTTCCGACATTAGGGGGAGAATTCAAGTACCAGAATGAATGCTAGGAAATTGATTGGGATGCCCAGGGTATTCCAGCCTCAGATCCACGTACTACTGAAACTGACCTTCAGGTTCAGAAAATTATACATTTGCAACGCCTTGCAAATAACCTGCCAGATGCATTTACTAATTACAAAGGTGTGACTAAATCTTTTATTCCCGCTCAGAATGCGCCAGAAAGAGTGGAGGTACCAAATAAAACCGCTCAACTTCTACTCACTAAGAAGCGAGGAAGAAGTATGGCTACTCAGCGAGACACAATTGCTAATAAGCAAAGAAAGATGGTAAATGCAAACCAACTTCTAGTTGGTACGCACTAAATTGATACTATATATCAAGCAGATCATGATAATCTGCAACCTAGCTCGGTGGTGCATAATGCTGAGACTAGGAATTCGGAAGACCGTAGACACATTGTTTTGGGAGAACAAGATGAGTCTATAAGGGTTGATGAAATTGCCATCAACCACTCTAAAACTGGAGAATCTTTTGATAGAAGATCTATAATAGTCGACAATTATTTTTCTGAACAAATTGCTGACTGCCTCCAAGTTGATCCAGAACCTAGGACTATACAAGAGTGTCAAAAGCGCTCTGACTGGAACAAATGGAAGGACGCAATTGACGTGGAATTAGCCTCGCTTTATAAAAGAGATGTATTCTCGGCTGTAATGCCTACTCCTCGTGGTATCTTCCCTGTGGGATACAAATGGGTTTTCGTCCGAAAATGGAATGAAAACAACGAGGTGGTGAGATATAAAGCAAGACTTGTAGCACAAGGTTTTATGCAAAGACCTGGCGTTGATTTCAACGAAACTTATTCTCCGGTTATGAGTGGTATAACTTTTCACTATTTAATATCATTGGCAGTACAAAATCGTCTATTTATGCAGTTGATGGACGTAGTGACAGCATATCTTTATGGGTCACTTGATTCTGATATTTACATGAAGGTTCCTGACGGAATCGATATCCCGAATCAAAAGGTAAATCGTAACATGTATTGTGTTAAGTTGCAGAAGTCACTTTATGACTTAAAACAATCGGGCAAAATGTGGTACAACCGATTAAGTGAATTTTTTTTGCTAAAGGGATACACTAAAAGTGATGATTGCCCGTGCGTCTTTATCAAAAATTTCCCGTCAGGATTTTGTATTATCTCGGTATATGTCGATGATCTAAACATCATTGGCAATACACAAGATATTAATGAAGCACGTCATCATTTAAAGACGGAATTTGAAATGAAGGATTTGGGTCAAACCAAATTTTGCTTAGGTCTACAACTTGAGCATTTACCTTCTGGAATCCTTGTGCACCAAAGTGCATATACCCAGAAAATATTGGAGAAATTCAATATGGATAAGTCATATCCTTCCAAAACTCCTATGGTGGTTCAGTCTCTAGACGTAGAGAAAGATATATTTAGACCAAAAGAAGAAGGAGAGGATATTCTAGGACCTGATTTTCCATATCTCAGTGCTATCGGCGCCCTTATGTATCTTGCAAATAGTACAAGGCCAGATATTGCTTTCGCAGTAAATCTATTAGCAAGATATAGCGCTGCTCCTACCAAACGCCATTGGACTGGAGTTAAGAATATTTTTCAATATCTTAATGGCACAAGAGATTTAGAACTTTTCTTTAAAAAGAACCAAAATCCAACTTTAATTGGGTATACTGATGCTGGCTATCTATCTGATCCCCACAACGCCAGATCACAAACAGGATTCGTATTTTTACAAGGTGGAACTGCTATTTTATGGAAGTCCTCTAAACAGACTCTGGTAGCTACTTCCACAAATCATTCTGAAATAATTGCATTATATGAGGCATCACGTGAATGCGTGTGGCTTCGCAGAATGGTTAACCACATATTAAAATCTTGTGGTATAGGTTCATTAGAATTACCCACTATTATCTCTGAAGATAATGCTGCTTGTGTTGTTCAGATGGAAACTGGTTATATTAAGAGCAATATCACTAAGCATATTGCTCCTAAATTATTTTATCCTCATAAGCTTCAACAACACGGAGAGATAAACATCTTGCAAACTAAGTCATGTGATAATCTTGCTGATTTATTCACAAAATCTCTACCATACTCCACATTCTTTAAATGTGTTGAGAGAATTGGTATGAGAAGACTTAAAGATTTGCAGGATTCAGGGGGAGTATCTCTTTCTGGAAAATAACCTGTTTTCATTATATTATACTCTTTTTCCTTTGTATGAGTTTTACCTTCAGGTTTTCTCATTCAAAGTTTTTAACGAGGTAATATCAACACAAGTTATATGTCTTATCATTTTGTTTTTCCCCACTGTGGTTTTTACTAAATGATAACTGTAGACATTATACTATCTTTGGACTATGCTATGAGCTTTACTCATAAAAGTCTAAATATCGCTAATAATATATTAGGTTCTCCTTATTTTTCCCACTGGGTTTTTGAGGAGTTTCTTTGATGTATCTAATATACTAACTATAATTATTTCTAAGATTATCTTTACAGATATCTAGAACAATAAGAGAGCAATGATTAAAGTTTGGATTCGATCAAGAGGGAGTGTTAAGATATATATTGGATGATCTCATCCATTCCGGTGGTTTTGGGCATGGCAGTTGCCATTCGCTCTGGTTCTCAGAGATTGAGAAAGAGGAGCGACGGTTTGGTCACAACCTTTCCCAACCAACGCATCCCTTCCCCCCTTCCCAACCAACGCATCCCTTCTTCCTCTATATATTGTATCTCTTTGATCAATAAGGATGCTCTCAATTCTCTCGCATTTTTCTACTCTCAACATCTTTGTTTTCCCAACTCAGCCCTCGTTTTTCGCGCGCACGCTTTTCAAACTGCTAAACGGTATGTTTTTTGCAAAAAGTTTCTATATGAAAGTTGCTTTAAAAAATCATATTGTTCCATTTTTGAAAAAAAAATTAGCAAATATTTAATTAATCATGTGCTAATGAGTCGCTCTGTTTTTCGTGCGAAGGGAATAAACTCTCAATATCAACTACCGAACACACCCTTAGTCTGAGTAGAGGAAGCTGTGTGTGCTTTTGGTCTCCTCTAAAAGATTTTTTCACGGTGATGTCAGCTGCGGGCCAGCCTCACATATGCTATGATCCTGTTTTTTATAGTTTTTGTATATAAAAAGTTTTTTACGAAATACATCGTTTAATTATTAAAAAACATGTTAATGAAAATCGGTCGAAATAAAATTTATACCTTAATTAGAAAAAAGAATATGTCATAGTATGGGGAGTGGATTATATTGGTTTGTTCAAGCGTCCAAATCGGATATAGTAGCTGATCAACCTGTCGATAGATCGGCCGGGGAACGTACGTTTGTACTTTGCAAAAATTTTGAACTGTTTGCACGACGGTGACAGCCTCGATCTCGCCGTCGATTGCATTTTTGTCACATGCCGTAATCAATCTGAAGATCCTGCAGGCTCCCACATGTCATTAATGTTATTAGACACATCTTCGAAAATGTGATTGGACAGATAACATATATATATGTACGTGACACGATATATGGTGAGGCCTTGATCGACAAGCCTGTAGTGTTTCGTAATTATGCCCGTGTTTAGATTAAAAAATTTTTGAAAAAAAACGTCACATCAGGTCATATCAGATATACGGACACACATTTGAAGTATTAAATATAGTCTAATAACACAACAAATTACAGATTCCGCCTGTAAACTGCGAGACGAATCTTTTGAGCCTAATTAATCCGTCATTAGCAAATGTTTACTGTAGCACCACATTGTCAAATCATGGTGCAATTAGGCTTAAAAGATTCGTCTCGCAATTTACACGTAAACTATGTAATTAGTTTTTTTTTCGTCCACATTTAATACTTCATGCATGTGTCCAAACATTCGATGTGATGGATTTTGAAGTTTGAAGTTTGAAACTAAACAGGGCCTATGCTCGATTATATAATTTGGTGCAAAAGATTAACTGGACAAAATCAATCACGCACGTGCTCACCAGCACTATTGCAAATTAAAGTCGAAATGTGGATATGTTGCCCAAAAGATTAGGAGTAAATTAGCAAAACTTAAAATATTAATAAAACTATTGCAAAACCAAAGCTACATACTTACTGTTAGAACAGTACAACAAAACTATAGATTCAATAATAAAATTATTATAAAACTACATATTTTAAAAGCTTAGATCCCATTGTTTCGTTAGAGTTATAGTTTTCAATTAAATTGATGTTAAATTTGTAGTTTATGCTTCAACTTAAATAATAGATAAATTGGTTAGTGCTAAATCTGTATTGTATTGTTTATACATCATTTTAAATACAAAGTTATATGACAGACTGAGCAAATTACCTGTAATTTTACGAATCATACTCACAAATTATCGGAACACAAACTCAGAATTATGGCGACAATTTTATGTTCACCAATATAAAAAAAATGTAACAAGGTACACTTTCAGCTTAAAGAAACATCAGCATAGAACTGTATACCTTTGTTGAGAATATATCTCTACTATTATAAAACTATATGGGTACCTTGCGTGTTACTATGTAAAATTGCGTGGTAATATAGTAGATATGAGTTGTAGAACTTTTTTTACTTGCTATATGACTTTCTTTCATGTGTTTATATATTTCGTACTTTGATCAATTATCCAAAGCTTATAAATGATTGAGTTGTATGGTGTGGCTTTTGGAGAGGAAAGATGTAATTTGTACCTTGATGAATCATCCAAAAACTAAAAATAATTAAGATGATGTGACTTCATGAGAGAAAAGAGAATTAGCATTAACTATACTTAGTAGGGATAAACTTTATAGTTATATAGAATTAAAGCACAGGTGTCCTCCTTCCCAATCCCTCCCCATCGTGCGCGGCGCACATGCCAAAAACAATGGTGAGAAAAAGAGAAGTGGTTGCTCCGCAACACAAAAAAAAAGAGGAAAAGTTGTTTGATAAAAAAAATCCCCGCTTTACGCTACATCTATATCCAGGCATAGTCCATTTTTAGTGATATGGATCCATTACAATGCACGGACATATTTATATCTTATATAAAGTTACAATCCATTAAGTTTAAAGCTTAACATGTTACCATACCACATCATCATTCACTAGCACTAATTACATATCAAAGCTCATATAAACATGCAACATAATATATAATCTATTGAATTCTACAAATCAATATGCAAGCATATCCTATCATCACCACTCACATTTCAACATATTTATCTATCATTTTATAATACTTAAAACATATACCTATCAATATATTTCGCATCAAAGCGCGGGGTATCATTTGTTTGTTTCATGATTAACCCTGTCGTTTTATTTAACTTTTTTCTATCTTCTGTTTCCTGTAATACAAATCATAGTCAACAATCTAATATTTTATCTATAATCTCCTACAGAATCTATTGAATTTATTTCTCTCCAAACATGACTTGGTAAACTAGATTATTTTATTATTAATAACTAATATCGTTTTTACTCCTATCTCGATTGTTGAAAAAAATACTACCTTCGACCCAAGATACTTGTCATTCTAGGTTATTTAGCATGTATTAAGGGTAAAAAAAGACTATAGTGCCCCTTATTAAATAATATATAGTTAGATGTGGGATGGTGATTAGGGATAGAATGAGAAGAAATTTGAATTAAAAGTGGTTGTTGTGATAAGTAGTATTTCAGAGTGACAACTATTTTGGAACAACTTTTAAATATATGTTAGAAAGATAAGTATTGTGAGACGGAAAAAAGTATTGAAGATTGCTTCGTAATTCCCGCAGCCAGCAAGGGGAATCACCAGTCACTAGTATAGGTAAAGAACAAAAGATCGTATCCAAATTGTGTTTCCCATGGTGGATGGGCCAGGACCAATATCCGGCCCAGATCATCGATGAGGCCAGATTAATTTGTGCTGGGCCATTAGATGTACTTCTGGGCATCTCAAGTAAGAGTAGCAAATAGTGTAGTAGTTCTCCAGCCTCACCAATGCATGTCCTAATTTAATGTTTACTACCAATTTATAAATAATCACGTTTGTTATTTGAGGAGAGAAAAATAAAAAAAGATAATATATCCATCACAAAATATAAGGAATTAGGGCAATGCTTTTTGAGATGGGGCAGTCTATTGTAGGCTGATGTACAGGTAATAGGCTCATATGATCCATTTCGAAAATCTTTTTTCGTTTGCACTATTTTCTGTTTGCAACATGCCTGAAAATTCCTTATTTCTATCCATACGTAAAAGAATAAGAATCCAAACGCAAGATAATTTATCTCCATTTCCATGTGGAAGGTAAACTTATTTTTTGTTTTCTGATGCAATACTTACAATATTGTAGAAATCATGAAATGCACAAACCATGCAAAATTAAAGATCGTCTCACAACTAATTAATCCTTGATTTTTTTAATACCATGAAAGTCACTATAAAAAAATAGTTTTTAAGATATGATGATCCAGTCTTTTGGATGTATGTATGTATGTGACATAGAAATGAGTGTCTATGTTTGTATTGTGTTTTTAAAACGATTAGTTTTTCAGTGACTAAAATCAACTTTTGTAGGTTGGAAGAGGTACGCCATCTAAAACTTAAGGCCTGTGAAAAAACAAGCATACCTTCCCACGTTAAGGACCAAGTAAAAATAAATAGCTTAGTTTTTTGACAATGGAAATATAACTTTCAGCGGCTAGCTAAGAATATGTCCAGCCAAAATTTATGGACATTAAGATTTGAGAAAATCCATTATATGTTACTGAGTTTGTCACAAGTCTGTGATTTGCCACTGACTTTGTCATGTTCTATAATATGCCATCGACTTTTACTTAATTTCTATGATTTACCATCACTGTTCGATTAGGCTCCGTTAGTACTGTACAATTTTGGTTATTGTCCACAAAAACTTTCAAAATTTAAACAAAAATTTCGAAATATCATATTATAAACAAAAGATTGTAAACATTCAAAATTTGGCTGAAAACTTAAAATCTGATATTTCAAAATTTTTGTCCAAATTTTAAAAGTTTTTGTCACAAAGATATTTTGGTCATTTGGACAAAATTGTACCCTACTAACGGAGGCTAACCGGACGACGATGGTAAATCGCAAATGTTAAGCAAAAGTCGATGACATATTGTAGAACATAATAAAGTCAATAACACAACATAAACCCATAACAAACTCAGTAGCATACAATACATTTTCTCTAAGATTTAAATCGCAGTGAACGGAGTCATACTCCACGTACCGCGCCAATGCAAGCACCAATACACATGTATGCATGGTTGACTGGTCTTTGGATCTTAAATAGTACTACTATACCTCCTAATTAATCAACAATAATATATTACGGTGCAGTTAATTTCTGAACTAGCTTTCCTCTCCTTGAACTGTAGAAACACGCCCCTACAATAATCGCTTAATAATTGGCAGCTGACAGTACATGTATGCACAAAGGCCCCTTCAATTCTTTGATCTTCTTGCCAGAACAATCCTGCAGGGATAAACATTTAGTTTGCAGATCGATCGATCGATGCAAGATGGAGCGATGGATGAACTCCCACAGCATGGCTGGGCCATTCAAACGGGCAGCAATTCGTGATAACAAACAGAGCATAAACAAAAGCAAACACACATTTATGCCCGGCACTGTTCGTGCATGTGTTCGTGCGTCAGAGAGTTGAAACTAGCTAGCTGCACACACACGGATTAAATGCTGACGATAATTAATAGTGTGTTTGTTTTGTCATTCTTAATTAACTATGGGTGGTTTAGAGACAAATCCTTTAATCTTCCCTGCAAATGTAGGGTTTTGTCGTGATTAATTGGCATATGAATAGTGTGATGCACAGTAGAATCGTTGGCATTAATTAATGCCTCATGGTCGCTGCTTTACTGCGTTTGATGACGTTGATTCTTACGTATATTTGTCTTATTTAAAAATTTATATAAATATTATTTATTCTATTATGACATATACGTTTTATTATTAAAGAAAACTGTAAGTATGATGTACTTTAGTATACTTATATTAATATTTTAAATTAGACAAATGATTAAACGTTATTTTAAATATCAACTGCGTTATCTATTTAAAAAACAGAGGTAGAACGTACCAATATATAATGTGTGGGCTCTTCGCACATTAGTGAGAAACATGCGTTGGTTGGAGCTGTATATATACAAGTAGGGTATATTTATTGGTCGAACAACATCGCCAATATTTTAGAAGTGTTTCTTAAGCTACCATGCATGGCAATATAAATATATTTAATCCAAACCTTGTAGAGTCTGGATTAATATTCATTATCTAAAAATGGTAATACATATTCTTGAGAACCAATTGCTTTACATGTTTTTTATCTTTTAACTTCACACTAAAAAGAAAATTTGTCCAATATAGTAATTTTCTTGTGGAGTAGGGAATGACCCCAATCTGAATTTTCAGTGAAATATTCTTGAGAACCAATTGCTTGAGATTATTAAGGTTATTTTCATCAGCTTATAAGCATGCATGCATGCATGTATCTGGTGAGCTATGCTGAAAAGAAAACAATGGACAAAAAATAGAGAGCTAAATTTAACCATAGCTAATGTTCGATACGAAAATATTAACTTCCACTACTACGGAAACAGTTTTTCGTGGCGGCCATTTTGGGTCTTCGCTGGCGGCAATTGGGGCCGCCACAAAGCAAAGGCCAGTGAAGATCAAGATCTTCGCTAGCGGTTATAGACCAATTTGGTCGGCATCTGGTGTCTGTAAGTGCATGACTAGAACGTGTCAATAAATCATTGTACCTATGTGCGTACCTAATTTGACCTTACATTTTTTGAAGGATGAATTACGTGCAAGCCGAAGCGATGCGAAAGCCTGTCGGCTTCCTAAACCCGTGCCGGATAAGCCAGCCGAACCACACCTACCTGCTAGACGAGAACAAGCTACCGGCACATGTTCAGGCGATGACACGGCAAGAGAGGGACGCATATATAGAACAAAGGCATCAGGAAAAGATTCTCGATGTTGCTACTTATGTAGCTATAGCACTTGAATCTACGCAGGACAAGGAATGTGTTTACGCGCCATACGCCTTTGAGTAAGTTTTCATATCAACTACGAGTATATACATATAATCACGGCTGGACTAACCATTTCTTTTGCAGCGACCATTGGATAGTATTTCTTCTCTATCCAAAGTACAATGAAGTCGTCGTCTTGGATTCTCTTGATAAAGATAGCAATACATATCAAGAAATGCTCAGAATTATCGATCTGTAAGTTATATGCATGGACGTTTCTTATTCTTATATATTCTCATGAGTGTTGTTATCTTTGACGAATTTAAATTAATTATCTCTCCAAACAGTGCATATAAAAGGTATTACCAGCAAGGCGGACAACGGAAAAACTCCAGACAACGCATACTCATCCGCAATAAGTGGCCGGTAAGTAAATTTGGATGCCAAACAATACTACTTAATTTTTATAAATGCATGTGTTTTTCCATTTAATTAACTAATATACTTTATAATTGATGTTGAAAGTGTCATAAGCAACCGGTGGGAACCGTACTATGCGGATATTACACCTGCGAATACCTTAAGGTCAATGGGAGATATTGCGCGAATTACGACGATGTAAGTACAAACCGTCAATACTCTTGTTAAGTTAATCGCTAACTTGCATTACTGTGAACAATTTCGTAATTTGTCATGATCTCGATCCAGCTTCCAAAAATTCCCAAGTCTGAAAGGGAGCTCGATGATAAATCCATTGAGAACATACAACGGGACATGTGCTACTTCATCCACCGTGAGTGCGCACATCAGCTTGGGAGGTTTTTCGACCACGATGGAGTTTTGGCCCTGCCGGAGAACGAATGTCTGTCTAACTGGAGCAGGAGTATAATATAGATAGGTTTCACGCGTATGTATATCGCTCGGGTTGTAAGACATTCAACTACTTGTATATGTGGTGTCGGTCCAATTCTATCTATATAGGTGCTTAGATATTGTGTATATATATATATATATATATATATATATATATATATATTAATCTTCATATATTATTTCCGCGTGCATGTATATTAATCATCAATGGCGGCTGCACGAAAGAGAACATACTTTATACTTTACGATAGCTCGATTAGTTATATCATCCACGTGTGACTCTAAAATACATGAACAAAGGTAAGAAAAAAATAATATATAATATTTTTTTATAAATATTGCATCTTCGCAGGCGGGCCACGTGTCAAAAATATGAGATGTCCTATTTTTACTGGCGGGCCATGTGCCTTCTCCAGAAACTATGGGCTTTTTTCCTAGCGGGCCACGTGTCCAAAAAGAGTGTAAGCCGCCAGAGAAGAATATTTTCGCTGGCGGCTGTCTTAAGCCAGTGGCCAGCGAAGATTTGGCTTCGCTGGCGGCTGACGTAAATTGGCCGCCAGAGAAAATATTTCTTCGCTGGCGGCCTACATAAAGCGACCGCTAGCGAAGATATTTCTTTGCTGGCGGTCTATAACCGCTAGCGAAGATCTTGATCTTCACTGGCCTTTGCTTTGTGGCGGCCCCAATTGCCGCCAGCGAAGACCCAAAATGGCCGCCACGAAAAACTGTTTCCGTAGTAGTGTACTCTATGCTCTATACCCAAGATGTATGACAAGACTTGTATGTATATATGTACAGTAAAACATGGATAGAATATGAAACCATCTATACATTGCCTAATCCCTCTCCCTTCTTAAAAAAAAAAGGTAAGTCATCCCTCTGCAATCTTCCTCCATCATCATGTGTCTCGGGTATCCCCATGCAGCCATCCTCCATCTGTAGTGACTGGAGCCACAAAATCCGCTTTCACCTTTCATTGTCTCTCCGAACCCTCATCCTCTATGTTCTCTGACTACACTGATTTTATCTCTATCCTCCTTTGTCTAAGGTATTTTTTGTCGTCAGATCCATCGCCACACCTCCAAACCACCTGAAAGACGACGAGCGCTTCATCCACCGCCAGCGGGCCCAAACAGACCCATCATTGAGCTGCCGTTGTCCAGAATATCTATCTAAGCAAGGGAACACCTCCACTTTTCTTAACCCCGAACACCCTCCACCCCCCAACACACCGCCTCAATCTCGAAACCCCAAGCACTTGTGAGCTCGTTAGAGTTTGCCGGAGCGGCAAAAGATTGTGGAGCATGAATCTTGAAATGGACCTGAAGGTTAATTAGAAATTAACGTGGTTTCTTCCTTTAAATCACACGTATGAGATAGTATTTTTCACATGAAAATTGATATGGACGAAACTAGACTGCTGGAGTACTGGAAACTAAAAACAGATATTCCCAAATGATCAACTTCCTTTTTTTTTTTCCAAAATATGATTAGCTCGTCAAGATTTATAGGTGGAGAAAAATATTACTATTGTTTCGGATGTATCCAAGTCCAACTTGCTACAAACGACATTCATCCTAATTCTTTGGTTAAGATGCGCACAAATAAATCTTGCAAGATGCATGGTGATGGTGGAGCTAGAACAAATGCTTCATGATCAGCTAGCAGCTGGTCCGGCATATGCTGGCAAAATAATTCAATTTGATTCAGATGAAATGATTCAGGGAGATATGCCGGGGACATCCTATACTTTGGAACAATTGAGTAGCTACCAGATCAGAATGTTTCTACATCTAAACTACTAACAATGTGAACCTTATGGATACTGTCCACGAAACACGTACGTCTGGTAAATAAGCTAGCCAGCCAACCAACCAGCTACATATGTTCTTTTTGGCTACTGACTACCGTATTATTGTAGGCATGTTTTTTAAAGGCTAAACAATATTTTTTTAAAAAAACTTTTTATTCTTATTTTTTAAAACTTTTTTAAGGTTTATAATATATTAATCATGCAGAAATGGAGTGTCACTACTACAGAAAAGTTTTTTCTATACGAGGTCCCCGGTAAATTCCAGGCGAGCCGTAAGTGACGCCGCCTGAAAAAACCGGTTCACCGGGGCCCGATCATCGCCCGCACGGGATAATCTATATTCCGTGCGGGCGTCTTAACATGACCGCACACGATAATCTCCATTATCGTGTGCGGTCGGATTAAGTCGTCCACACGTCTATTATCCCGTGCAGGCCGCTTAACGCAACCACACGTGATGATGCATGTCATATATTGCTCCCAGCCCGAACTTGTCTCATTCAAGTCCGGCGTTTTCTCTCTTCTAAACTTGACACAAATTAGGGAGGAAGGTTTTCAACCTCAAAACTTTGCTTGGGATCCATATAAAAGGTGACATGCTTGTTGTCCTCCTTCATTTGCTTCTATTTATTTCAATTTTTATCGGTGCAATGCGATGAAATTTGCACTTTT